>JAPMOR010025152.1:59730-156482 GCA_026543865.1 Argiope aurantia | reverse complement strand
CAATACTGTGGGGACATAGATAAATTATTGTTATAGATAATTTGAACATATAAACTTTAAACTTTTTATAAGAATTTCAAAAAGAAAATTTTACTGATATATAAGTAAACAATATTAAATGCTTATGCCTCACCTTTATCTCTATATTTGGTACTGTTGCAAGAAATCTTGAAGAGTGTTAATTAGGGATATGACATCCTCTAAAGAATTTCTGAGTTATTTTTTTAGACCAGTCAGCTGCCATTTGCACATCACTCTGACCATCTGGAATTAATCTGCTAAAATATCACCATCGTTTGGGCCACTAAATCCTCCATCTAACAGTCACTCAGTCCTCTGTCTAAAACAAGTTGAACAATAGTTATTTGTAGAGTGTTAAGCTCTGTGCATTACAAGCATAGATCCACCCTAAAATGGCGATTCTTATTCAACAGAATTCCCTGAAACAACTCAGATTAGTATTGATTTATGCAATTGATCGGTCTCAGATCTATGTAATTGAAGTGATGGAGTGGGTTGTAAAAGCAGGAGAAACTAGAAAGAATTAGCATTTTAAGGACTGTAGTCTCTGGTTTGTATGTTGTTCATTCCGTAGGCTATGCTTTTTCCAATCACTATCCTCGTTTCTACAGATTTCCTCCTATTATAATATTATAAAAGGCACAAAACAATCATAGTCAACACTAGGGCATGAAGGCAACTGTTCTTTTGTCATCTCGCATTTCTGGTGATGGGGGGAGTGTCGTTTTCCAAGGGAGGATAAATGAGTTGTATATACTATCAGCTTTCTAAGAAGGATGAATTATCGTTACAGACAGGTGCAACTAAAAAGTAATTATTGCTGCTCCAAAATTCAAAATACGTAGAGTAAACTGGAATTTCACCAGGAGCAAAAGGAAATATCATTATAGGTATCATAAGATTATACATCTTATGGATTTGTTTTCATAAAATTATTTGAATTTGTTTATTTTACTTAAAATTGCAAGTTAACTTATTTTTTCCTATTATAGATAAAATATGCTGGCTCTGAACTTCATCTCAATGAAATTATGGAGACAGTGTGCAATTCCCTGGATGATTATGCACAAGCAAAAAATAAAGACACTGGAGAATTAGCCTTATTGAATCTTTCAAAAGATATAGAAAAGTTGAGCACCCATGAATTAGTGCAAGATCCTGATCTTAATCGTAACCTTAAATTTTACGTAAGTTTTTTTATTTTCCCTTCAATTGTGTATAGAGTGTTTTCACACAAAAATGGAAGCAAACATATAATTGAGAACATTATAGTTTTTAATTAAAAGAAATGCATTTATTTAAATGAACATATACTTGCTATTTAAGTTGTAAGTAGTAAATTTGCCTTTTTTTTGCATTTAAAAATATCGAAATATTCTATTCTTCTAGTAGTTTACATTGCATGTAGATAAAGTATTGTTTTTTAATCCTTCAGATACTACTTTTATATACACAAAATAATATACAACAGAAGAAAAATACTAGTAAAAATATGAAAATAAAAATGAATATCAAAAGTAAATTAGGCTGAAAAAGAAAAGTGTCTAATACAAGGGAAAAGAGGGGAGAAAAAAGATATAAAATACATATAAAACGAATGCTCAAAATGCTACAATGCAATTCAAGGAACGTTCTGAAAATTAATCGCAAATCTATATTTAAAAGTGGAAATAATATGCAAAACAAAATGTGTTAAAGGGCGGTTGATGAAAGGGCGATCCTTCATCAGGGATGAAATTAATATAAACTGCAAAAGAAATTATTGCATTTTTTGCAGATTATCGAATGATTATTAACATTATTAGATTAAACTTCAAACGCATCTATTTTCTATAATTTTAGTGCCCCATATGATCATAATTTTCTTCCTTACTTTTTTCCAATCAACTTTTTTATTAAAAGATTAACTTCTTTCAATTTTACACTTTTTATTTCAAATATAATTCTTCTATCATTATCTTCATCGTCCAGACCAAGAGCTTTTAGCTTTCATCTAGCAGTTCTTACAAATGATGTCAGTCCTGTTTCTTGATACCCATAAACATCTAGCTTTTCGCCTACATAGAAAAAATAAGTCTTCATATTGCTCTTTTTTCATTGCCATATATTTTTCTTTTAATTCTTTTTTTTCCATTTGCAGTATTTCTTATTGTTGTTTTATCTTGAACTATTATGTACTTTTAAATTTATTTTGCATCTCGGGCATTGCATTGTTTGTCTATTTTTCAAAATTTGTCTACAATAACATTTGGGGTGAAGACAGTGTATTTAATTCTTCGATACTGTTTGCAGAAAATATTATAATTCCTTTAACGGTTCACATTAATTTCCTATCCCGATCAGCAATTAATGCATCGATTGCCTTATTTCACTTTTATTTCTACTTTTTACTATTATGTATATATAATATACTATTATAAGTATGTAATGATATTTTAAAATCTAATTTAAACAATTAATTTCTTAATTTTTAGCTCAATTCAGTACATATTAACTTCATTCTAAAATATTCTCTTATTTTCTGATCCCATTCCACTTACTCTGTTTAATTAATGCAACAGAACACTTTGTAAAAATGCTTTCGTCAAAGGTTCCCACGCTCCGAGTCAAGGGATAAAAAATTACTGACCTAAACAAATTCTTTTAAAAGCTCACTATAATTCCCTGACCTAAATTCAACACGTGTAGGAAATCCCTACCAAAATCTCACATTATATATTCAGAGATAAAATTTTCATTAGCCTTTTCCTCATTTTGGCTTTGTGTCGTTCTGTGTTGATGTGCTCATCTCTTATGCTTGTACATAAATCATGCATCCCAGGAGGAAATAAAACGAAATTAAAAATTCAGAGTGTCTTCACAGTATTCGGCCACGACTCTGCATCAAAAATTATATGTTTACATGTATATATAATATGTATGTTTGCATGTTTGAATAGTTTATTTCCTCAAGAGGAATTTTTTAATCTTCTGCTTACAAACCAATTTCCATCTCAGAATTTGCTGCAACATCAAAATAAAATAGGAAAATAAACAAGACAATGTACATCAATTGCTAATGAAATGAAATTTTGTTTTAAAATAGTTATTTAGCAATTTTCATCTAGTGATAATTTTTTTTGAAGTGTCATTGCTGACAAATATGCATGAGTTTAAAAGAAGAAGCTATGAAAGTTTTTATGATAACATTACTTTATATAACTGGAAATTTTAATCCTCCAACTAACTAATTTCGAAAATACTCATAATTATATTCAAAATAGGTAAATTCGTAGGTGTTTTTATGGAAAAAAAGCTTTAGAGTTAAAACGATTTTGCAGCAAGTTAGAAAACTGGTTATTATTATTTTTTTGAAAATGATCGAACTTGGTGTTTAATGTTATACCAAAGCCCACTTGGTAGAATTGGAAAGTTTTGCAATACCTATCAGTTAGGCCCTGAAACAGATGTTATGACATATCTCCTTAATTTATTTTTTCAAAGAATGTTGTCCAGAGATATTAATGCTTTGCACCAAAAAATAATTTGTATTTCTTGCTAATTTTTATTTATAATATATTGCATTTTTTTTTTACATTGAAAATCTGTATGCACATAACTTTTTTTTCTGGAGTCATGAATTTTCAGTTGGAAAAAATGGGTCTGTATATTGAAAAAAATTTCTATTTATCAAGCTAAATTTTGATTAAAAAATATTATAAATTTTATTCAAAAAGCAATCACTGATTTCAATCGTGGGAAAAAAAAGTTAAGTGAAAAATTGAACTCTTTTATTGATTCTTCCTGCTGTAATAAGTCTTGAAAGACTAAAAGTCGTTTGCATAAAGCAACAAAATCATGTTATTCTTAGCTTCTGTTCTAAGAATCTTGAGAAAAATTTTTACTATGGTATAATTCCAGATTTCCTTTAATGAGTATGGTTCCTAAACAAAATCCTTAAGTGTGAAAGAAAAGTTTAGCTTAATAAGACATAAAAAGCAAGATGAAAATATAGCTGAAGCATAATAGACTGAAATGTCGACAAGTGCTGTATCAACAATTTTGAAAAATTATTTCTATTATACATTTTAAAATAAAATTCTTTGATAATTACATTTTTTCTTTAGCTCTGAATTATTAAATATATACATTGTTTTTAGTAAGAATATAATGAATTTACAGTGATTTTTTTTATTTTTGTAAATTTTTATGCATTGGATTTTTTTCAGGTATCATTACATAGAGGTTTGACTATTTTTGCTGGAATTCATTTATAAATTCTTAATTATCAGTATAATTTCATTTTGCTTTTCAAGTCTAACTGAATTGAAGTCTCATTGTCAGAAATCTTGTTAGGAAATTTTCATTCTTTGATGGGGTAAAAGTGATAACATATTCAATTAATTTTATGTATGTCAATTGTCATTAGGAAATCTCAATTAAAACTTTTATTGGGCTTTTCTTTTTCTTGTGTCCAAATCAAATATGTTTTAAAACGGAGCTCTTCAGTTGAATTAATTTTTCAATCTGTTATAATTTGAAATGTTGATATAATATAGTTGTTTATTACCCTAAAACATCAAAACTTTCAAGTTTTGCATTAGTAAAACTAAACTGTTTTTCTCCTTAGGACATTCTATGCAAGAATGTTCTAATGTGATTTTCATTTGTTTCAAGTGTATTTTCAACTTGATTCCAACAATGTTCATACACAAAGGTGACAAAAGGCATGGGTTATTTTTTTTTTTTTTTACTTGCCTGTCCTTTTTCCTGGCGAAATGCAACAACTCGACATGACATGGGTTCATCAAGTCGTTGGAAGTCTCCTGTAGAAATATTGAGCCATGCTGATTCTATATACCTCCATAATTGCGGAAGTGTTGCCGATGCAGGAATTTGTCCTCGAACTGATCTCTAGATTATGTCTCATAAATGTTCGATAAGATTCATTTCGGTCGATCCAGGTGGCTAAATCATTCACTGAAATTGTCCAGAATGTTCTGCAAAACAATTGCGAAAATTATGGCCCGTTGACATGGTGCATTGTCATCCATTAAAATTTCATTGTTGTTTGGGTATATGAAGTCCATGAATAGTTGCAAGGGTCTTCAAGAGCTGAACATAACCATTTCCAATCAAATATCGGTTCAGTTGGATCAGAGGAATCAGCACATTCCATCTAAAAACAGTCCACACCATTATAGAGCCACCACAGCTTGCATAGTGCTTTGTTGACAACTTGGATCCATGGCTTCGTTGGGGTTTCGCCACACTTGAACCCTACTATCAGTTCTTACCAACCGAAGTTGTTCCAACTCCAACGCCATCTTGTGAGTTTTTGTAGCTATCGGCAGAGAGAGTGTTTAATAAAGCAGTGAGCGTTGAGCAGTGAGAAAACATGGCCACTCCGAGCCGGAGCGAAAAAAGCGCCTTTGTACTAAGTGTGTAAGAACGATGGTTCTTTCCCATTGTAAATTGTGCGAGTGAAATCTAAATAGGAGGTTTTATTTGGTGAAGAATTGTGTTTTTGAGTGATTGCGAGTGACAAGCAAGAGTGCAGCGTCCAATTCAAGGTGAGAGCAGCTCCCTTGGTTCGTAGTGTAGTTTTCAAACTAATATACTTGTAAAATGCCGCTGCTTAAAAATCTTAAAAAAGACGAGCTTGTGCCTGTCGCTGAAGAGTTAGGATTAGAGATACCAATGAATCCAAAAATTTTAGATTTAAGAACAATAATTGAGAGTAGTGACATTTTCAAAACAGATAAAGAATTTATTCAAAGCGTAATTATGTTTTAGAAGAAAAGAAATCTAAAAAAGCTAACGAAAATTCTCAAATTGAACAAGAAAAACTTAAATTAGAATTTGAAAAAGTTAAGCTAGAGCAGTTTTATAAAGAGCTTGAGCTAACATATGCTAAGAATTAAATGGCTCCAGAACAAGTAAAAAAGTCAGATGAGTCTTTTAGTATAGGAAATTTAATTAAAAGTGTAAAAATTTTAACGATTCTGGTCCCTTCTATAACAGAAGCATTCATTTTGTTCTTTCAATCAATAGAAAAGGCTTTCAAAACTAAAATGTCGCAAAAGAATTTAAAGCCGAAATTTTATTGAATATTTTGGGAGAAAGAGTAGGAAATTTAATGGTTTACGTCAAGGAGGAGAAGCTGGAAAATTATGAAAAGATTAAAGAATTAGTGTTAAAGCCATTTCAGCTTACTCCTCAAGAGTGTCTATATCAATTTCGAAAAGCTCAAAAATTAGCGACAGAAAACTATGTTCAATTTGCATCTAGAGTTGCCTCTATGTTCGAATATTATGGTCAATTGAGAAACGTAAGTGATTTTAATGATTTGTGCCAATTAATAGTATCAGATCAAATATTTAATTCTCTTGATCAGGAATTAATGAGTTATATCAGCATTAAACAAAGGGAAGATTGGTACAAACCACAAAATTTAGGTCGTGAATTGGATTTGTTTGTATCATCAAAAGGTTCGAATAAAAATGAGATGAATTCAGGTTTTAAACTAAACAAATTCATTAAAAACATATTCGAAAAAAGAGTAAAAAATGTTACAAATGTTTTTTGTCCGATGTTAATGAGTCCAAAGTGTTCATTCTGTTTAGAAAATCACACAATGCCCTTTTGTACAAAATTTAAACAACTTCCTGTTGAAGAGAAAGTTGAGATAGTTAAAAAGCAGCATCTTTGCTCTCTTTGTTTAAAAGATTAATGTTCAGCTATAAATGTAAGGCAAAAACTTGTAAAGCATCATATTCTTCTCTATTTCCCGAGACATGAAATAAATCATCAAAATAAAAGTGATTCTATTACTGCACATCAAATAGAGACAGCCAATAGTTCAGGGCCATCGCTTCATGTGAAAGCGAAATTATTTCATCCATCTCAACTTTACAGACGCCAAATGGTTCGGGATATGCTCATAAATCGGTATTCGCCGTAAGCAAAAATGAAAAGAGTAAAACAGTCTTTTTGAGCACTGTTAAATGTTTCATTCGAGATGCGTTTGGCTTTTGGCAGGAGGTCAGATGTTTATTAGGCGTCGGGTCGATGACTCATCTTATGAGCAGGCATTGTGCAGACAAATTGAGATTGAAAAAAGAAAAAGTAGATATTTTAGTAACGTGTTTAAATGATTCTTCCATGTGTGTTAAAAGTTGTATAAGTGCGGTAATTTCAAATTCCGATATCAGTTTCAAAGGAAAAATAAATATGTTAGTAGTAGAGAAAATTATCGATTTAACTTCAGTTAAATTTTAAATTTGGAAGGACAAATTCCTGAGATCATTAATTTAGCAAATGATACGTTTTATGTTCCAGGTCCCATTGATTGTTTATTGGGTGCGGAAATTTTCTATGAATTATTACGTAGCGGGTAAATTTACTCTCAATTCTAATCTTATTTTCCAAAATAAGATTAGAATACAGTGTTTGGGTTCCTGGCTTCAGGTAGTAGTAGTTGTACAAATGGTGATTTAAAAGTACATTGTGGATTAATTAAAGAAGGGGATTTAAATGATACCTTAAGAAAATTTTTGGAATTAAAAAATGTTGATTTAGAGCGAACCAAAAATAAAGAAGTTTTGTGTGAAGAACATCTCGTGAAAGCGCATTCAAGGTATGTTGAGGGTCGATACATAGTTAAAATGCCCCGCAAAGATGATCCGAAATGTTTAGGTGAATCAAGGGACATAGCTCTCAAACGATTGGATGCACTGTGGATTAGGTTAGAGAGAGATCCTCAATACCTAAAGTTAGAGATTTCATTCACGAATGTGAACATTTGACACATGAAAGAGATAATCACCGAGGAGGACAATTCAGAGATAAGTTATTATATGTCACACCATGGCGTATATCGGCCACAAAAAAAGTACCACTAAGTTAAGGGCGGTCTTTAATGCATCGAATTCGACAAGTAATGGATTGTCGCGCAATTCGTTGCTATATAACAGATGACTTGTGCAAGATGACTTATTTGCAATCATGATAAAATTCAGAGAACATCCTTTACGGCCGATGTGAAAATGATGTATCGTATGATACTCATGCACGAGAGCCATCAACAATTGCTCAGAATTCAGTGGAAAGAAGATTTTGATGATCGGGTAAAAACTTTTGAACTTAAAACAGTGACTTATGGGACAGTGAGTGCTCCCTTTTTAGCAACAAGAGTACTGTTGCAACTGTCTAAAGATGAAGAGAAGAGCTTTCCCTTAGCTGCACCAACTCTTAGACAGAACTTTTACATGGATGACGTTCTTTGCGGCGCATCTTCTTTAGAAGAAGCTAAGGAACGGAAGAGTCAACTTTCTGGTGTATTGGCGAAAGGAGGAATGCAGTTTCACTAGTGGTCTAGCAGCCACTTAGAATTGGCTTCAAATATCGATGGAGGACATGACTTGAAAATCTCATCGAGATAAAAACGTTAGAAGTGCCCTAGAAGTCACTAGAGGGCTGCTTTGTTTTCATAATTGCAGTTGATTTTAAGAATTCTTACAAGAGATGTGTTCTTTCCACTATTGCTTGACTTTTCAACCCACTAAGACTACTTGGTCCAGTAGTCGCATAAGTCAAGATCTTCATGCAGAGCCTTGGAGTCTTAAAATTGACTTGGTGGATGAGCTACCACCTGAAAGAGCCAAAGAATGGCACCAGTTCCTTGAGGATTTCAAGAGTATAAACAGTATCTGTATTGAAAGGTGTATTGTGCATCCTCATGCGGAAAGGATTGAATTACGGTTTTGCCGGCGCTTCAGAAAAGTATTACGGGACAGTGATATACTGTCATTCTTATTCGTGAAACGGCATACCAACAGTGAAACTTGTGACGAGCAAAAGCAGAGTCTCTTGAAAAGTGTCACAATACCACGGCTTGAACTGTGTGCCACGGGCCTCTTGTCAAAACTGATGAAACGAGTTGTGATTGCTTTACAAGTGGATTCATCTCCAATGCGCCTGTGGAGTGATTGAACAATCGTTTTAGCATGGATCCAAAAAGACCAGATTGGAACCCGAAACTCCTCAGAACCCGCCTGACCTCATTTCCAGAGGTCTCGACCCATCAAACCTGCACCACTGTTCATTATGGTGGACTGGACCCCCATTCTTGTCCACTGGGGACACGTCTTTCAGTGAGCCACCACCAGTGAGTTCCATTGAAGATTTGCAATCCGAGTTTAAGATCAACCAGAGAGTGATCCAACATGAACTAGAACTTACTAAATTTAGTAACTCTAATAATTTTGTTTATCTTAATGCTAAGGTGAACAATTTTGTGCATGATATAATTGGTTTAAGTAATAATTATTTTCGTTTAGTTAGGATATTAAATTATATTTATAGATTCTTGAACAATTGTATTGCTAATTTTCCTAAGAATTTTGGAATCTTAAAAGCTATTGAATTAAAGGAATCTGAAATGAAGCTCCTTAAAATTGTCCAAGAGGAAGACTTTCACAAAGAAATCAAGTCGCTCAAGGTATCAGGTTTTGTCAATACTGACAGTCTCGTAAAAAATTTCCCTTTTTGGATGAAAATGGCATTTTGAGAATTGGAAGACTTATCTATAGTGATTTAGATTTTGATAATAAATTTCCTATTCTTTTATCTAAAAATCATAGACTATCTTATTTAATTATAGAACATTTTCATCTAAAAAATTTGCATTCTTCATCACAATTATTGTTCTCATACGTCAAAAATATTGGGTTATAAATGTTCGTGATTTGTGTAAAAAAAATAAAAATAGTCCATTCATGTATTGTGTGTTTTAAGGCTAAACCTGTTACGTAAGACCAGATAATTGGGAGATTTGCCGAGAGATCGAGTAATACCTAACTATCCATTCAATGTGAGTGGAGTTGATTTTTCATAAAATATTGCAATCAGAGGAAAAGTATTTTAAACAAAGTCTATGTGTGTATTTTTATATGCTTCGTAACCAAAGCAATTCATCCAGAGATTGTGAGTGACTTAACGAGTGAAGCTTTTATCGCTGCACTAAAAAGATTTTTTGCAGGCAGACGCAAATCATCCAAAATTTATTCGGATAATGCTCACACTTTTATTGGAGCAAATAGAGAAAGTAAGAGATTACTTGAGATTGTAATTGATCAATTGAGCAAGATAAAATTCTTGCTGAGTATTTAATCTCAGAGGAAGTTGAATGAAAATTCATTCCACCCCGTTCACCCAATTTTGAAGGACTTTGGGAGGCCGGAGTGAAGTCATGTAGTAGTCCATCTGAAACGTGTAGTAGGTAAAGTTAGCTTAACTTATGAGGAATTTTTGACGGTTACAAATCAAATAGAAGTAATCCTAAATTCCAGACCATTATCACCATTGTCCTCAGATATAAATGACTTAAAGGTTTTGACCCCGGTACATTTTTTAATAGGCAGGCCTATCAATGCAATAATTGAACCAGATATTACGAGTAAAGACACTAATAGTTTAAAATTGTAGTAAAGAGTAACTTATCCAACCAACTTATTTGGAAACGTTGGCATATTACTTATTTTAGCCATTTACAAAATTGCACGAAATGGCAAATAATTAAAATCAATGTCAAGATAGGTGATTTGGTACTGTTGAATTCGAAAAATTTACCGAATACCAAATGGACCATTGGTCGTATTTTGAATATTTAAAACGGTAAGGATGGTAATGTAAGAGTTTGTGATGTGAAAACACAGAATGGTGTTTTCAAATGAGCTATTTCAAAATTGTGTAAATTGCCTATGGATAACAGAATTTAACCAGTTTAAAATTGTATAGTTATTAGTGTAATTTATATTATATTATAATTATTTTTTGGTGTGATATATTTTGTAGTGGTGTTCAGTGGTATTATTTTGAAATGTAATACTTCAAGGCGGGTGGTATGTTCTGACGCCAAAACCATCTTGTGAGTTTTTGTAGCTATCGGAGAGTGTGTGTTTAATAAAGAAGTGATCGTTGTGCAGTGAGAAAACAATCATTGTGACTAATTGTCTTGGCTATCATCTTGCCTAGACATTATAGTTCCATATTTAGGCAGCTATCGGCAGAGAGAGTGTTTAATAAAGCAGTGATCGTTGAGCAGTGACTCGTGACTCATCTGAACAAACCATGGTTTTCCAGTTATCTGGGGTCAAACCGATATGGTCATGAATCCAGGAGAGGCTCTAAAGGCGATGTTGAACACGAAGCGATCTTCTGCTGCTATAGTCGCTTAATCCAAATTTTTTCGCACCGTCTTAATGGTCTCACGTTGAACCATGGTGTTATTTCACGTAGTGTTGCTTGTATGTTGACGTATGTATGCTGCTTGTATGTTGCTTGTACGCTGACAATTTTATGTACGCGTCGCTGGTCTCGGTCATTGTCAGCCACAGGAATATTCATGATGGAAGGTTATGCCTGAAATTAGTTATTCTCAATAGGTATGTCTTAAGTAGGTATCAATTAGGTTTTTTCCACGCTTGACACTATCTATCTCGGAATGTTGATTACCCTTACATTTTCCGAAATGGAATGTCCCATGTGTCTAGATCCAACTATCTTTCCGCGTTCAGTCTGTTCATTTCCGCCATGCGGCCGTAATCACGTCAGAAAACTTTATATTAATCAATTGAATACAAATAAAAAAAAAAACTGCCAATGCGTTGCACATTTATATATTTTTAGGCGATGCTACTGCTATATCTGCATATTCTAATGATAATATGTGCTGTATATTTGCATATTGCTATCGCATGATTTTTGTCACCTCAGTGTAAAATATCAGTACATTTTGAAAATTAAGCTTATATTTAATGCTTAAAACCGAGATTTTGTGATTTTTAATTGATAAATATTATTTTAAAACATGAAACTGTGTAGTTTATGACTTTAGAAGACAGAATTTCGATTTTTGAATTTAAGTGAATAGCTTTCTTGTTTAATAATATTCCTGATCAATTTTATGATACGATTTAAAATGTCACTTCTAAAACTCATGCATGATATATTTGTAATGTAAGAAAAAAAATCATTTAAATTATGTAGTTTTGCGATAAATATTTGATATACACAAACCAAAAATTGATCATATAAATTCTTTAACAGTTATGAAAAGGATCAATACGAGTTCCTTATAAAAAGATTGTACTTATATTGATTCCTTTTATATTTGAAATTTCTATATTGTATAAGAAATTTTCCTTCAGCACTATTCAAATGTCCTATGAGGAAATAGATTAGATTTAGCCTTATACTGACATTATAAATGCAACTTTAAGAAATTTTATTTATTTAATAAAAAGAATTGAATCTTTCTCATTTAAGGTAAAAATATTTTACAGTATTATAAAAGATGAATATAAATTTTATTGTAATCTTTGTGTGATTATTTCTTTTAAAAGTTCGGTCTTATTTTTGAATAGGTTGCAGAACGTTTATTTTAACTATGTATCTCCTCATGAGTAGCTCGAGGTGGTGAAGATATTTCCAAATTCTCAAAAATCAGTTTGCTTTTCAATCTCATGCACTATCCCTTGTGTTACTTTATCTAATGTTTGTTTTAATTGGTTCATGTTTTATTAATTGTGAATTATTTTATCAATAATTAACTCATTATCATTAGCAAATTCCGAAACCTCACTAAATTTATTTTGCTTAATCTACCATTTAATCTTATGATCTTTTAAATTTATTGAAAATAAATCTTTGTTTTTCAGTCCAAATGCTAATATACATTCTTATGACAGTAGTAAGTAATGAAGTAGATTGATCTAATTATTTTATCCCAATATTTTGTGCAATAAATTTGAAAGTTTTGTATACTTTTACAAAATTATTAAAATTTTCTTTTAACAGTGCGAGAGCTTCATTGAAGATTTTGAAGATGATATTTTACAAGTCTTTAAAGAAGCTGAAGATTTGCCAATAGATGATGTATCTAGGAAACTATGTAGTGATTCAGCTGGTAAGAAATTGAAGTTGCGTTAAACAGCTAATTTATTTTTTCTATTAGTGAATATGTTGAAATAAATATCCACAATTGTAGCATTACACTGTCTCTTTTATTACTTGGGAAATCTTTGAAGGAAATTAAATTTGAAAGTTTTGAAACTATTTATTAGTAAACAATAGTAAAATGATAATTCATTATGAATTTTTTTCATTAATAATTCATTTTTATTTTTTCCAAATGCTGTTCTTTATTTAATCTTATGGCATTTTCCTGATTCTATTCTCCCTCTCTTTTTTTTCTAGGTTACTGCATAGCTGCACACACTGAATTATAAAAATGGGGAACTCTAAGTTATTGAATGAATACTCATTATAAAATGTTTTTCACTTGTAAATCATGTATTTTCAAGTTTTTATTGAAATATTTTTATGCTTAAATTATTTATTAAAACTATATCATGGCTAAATTGATTTGTGTTATTTTCATTTCAATAGTTCTTTAATGTGTAATGAAATGTTAAAGGAAAAAAAAACCTTATGAATTACATTTTTTATTAAATATTTTAAAAATATATCTTTAATGTAAAATATCTAAAAATGTAAAATGCCTGTAAATATATTCATCGGTTTTCAAGTGAAGATATACATAATTTAAGACCATGGGTATTTCTTTGACCTAATTTAAACCAATTAATATCTATTTCAAAATATTTCCGATCCAAATATTATACCTGTTTTTTGTGGGGAGAAAATGTTTTGCCATAGATTTGCAAAAATCTATTGTATGTTTTTGTTGAATAAAGATGCATTGCATTTCAATTTCATTGATTCACATGGTGATAAGTTCTGAGCATTATTTAATTGTAAATTCTTAGTCTTGTAGATTTAAATTTAATTTAAATGTGAAATGCTGTTAAAATATTCTTAAAAATATCTTAATTATCCCTATTTGCAATATATTGGCATTAATAATTTACAGTATTTGTAATTCATTAAGAATAATGCATTTTGGTACAATATTCAAAGCAACTTTGAATTATTGCATGTATATTGATTTTCTATGGACTTTTTTCTATATATTTGAGTACTACATGCCTGTTTTATAATATAGTTTAGTTGCTTTGATTTTTAAGAGGCGACTACAGATTTAGGCATTGACAATTAGTATCTTTTTAATGCTGAAAATTATTTGATTATGTGGTTAAATGCATAAGAGCAATTGATTAGGTATTTTAATATTCCATTGGATATTTTTCTAAATAGTAAACAATCTATTTGTTCAAAAGATAGTTAATTGTGACATCAAGGATTATATTTGGATTGTATCTCTTTTAAGATTGCATATTATTTAACATCGGATATTATATTAATGTCATACATAAATATACATGAACAGCTATCAAAGTAGTCATAAATATTGGTTTATCCATGAATGGAAGTTAGAACGTATTTCTAAATGTGTAAATCTTTCGATCATCAGAATTCATTGAGCAGCTTCCATATATATATAATATAATATAAAGCCTGTGTTACCATGCTCTCATGTTACCATGAAAAGGATGTTTGAAATTTCTCTTTTTGCTATCTGATCATGGCATTGGCTTTCATTGACATATGAAAACATTTCGTAGAATAATTTTAATCAATTCTATCTGTCTGACACTGTTTTTGCCATTATTTAGCTTCAAAATTTTGTCATGTTGCGTAGAATAATGGAAAAACTATTTTCAATGAAGATTCAAGTATCGTTATTTACAAATATTTTGTGCTGTTCATAGAATATTGATTTCTCAGAGTTAGCTTGTCCATTTACATCAAAATAGGACATGTCCACTTATTTAAAGGTTATGAATAAGTCTTATTCTTTAAACAATCTTAAAGAATTTTATTTCCACACTAATCTCACTATATTATCTCAGTGAAAAATATTTTTATTGTGTTTCTGAAGTAAATTTCTAAATAGGATCAACTCAGTTACATAATAGTTGATTCATAATAGTTTTTTCAATGTATTTAACTCTCACTGGAGCAATACATGTATTTATTTATTGCAGCATTATAGATGTTTTATGGTAGTAAAAAAATCCACACAAAATGCTAAATTGTAAAAAAAAAAAAATGGAAATCCGAGACCTTTCGTTAAAATTCTTGTTTTAGAATATATTACTGCGAAGGAGTACTTCAAGTTTTTTTTGAAGCCTCAAGCTTCAAAACAAAAATTTTAGAGCATGATTGTTTTGAAAATATGAATTCATGCTTTAACTGTATATTAATGTCAAAAACTAATTTCAAAACCATTCATTATTTTCTGATAATATTGTAAAGGATTCGATTTCATAAAATTAAAAGTATTTTAAACTTTGGGAGGAACGTAAATTTTGTAGCTTTATTAGAATTGTTTTGTTTCTATCTTAGTAAAGTGTGTGTCAAATGAAATGCAATTCATAACATCAAACAGATTTCCTAACATTTTTAAGTCCTTCATTTACTGGAAATTAATGTGATTTTATGAAATTTTAAATTCCTTAAAACACAGGCCTTTTATTTACTTTTGAAGTAGAAATCGAAAACAAAAAATAATAAAGAACAGCATTTCTTGGTAAGAACATTCATCTGACATTTCACCAATCAAACCATTTGAATTGATGCATTTTCGATTTTTAAAATTTTTTATGAAATGATTTTGAAAAAATTTCAGAATTTATGAGAATAAATTGTAATCATTACATCATTCAACTTCATGAATAAATAGTTGTCATACCTTTATATTGTAACGAGAAATTAAGTGACAGCCAGGATGATTTGGCGAATGGAATGCTCGATGCTAATCGCGCAGTTTCCCGAGACGCCTAGTGTTTTCACCTTCTCTATATAAGCCGTCGGGCTTGAATCGCGAAGTGGCCTTTCGCGTTGTGTTCGAGTTCGCTGCCGCTGCCGATGAAAAGCTATATGTTGCGGCGTACGTTTACTTGTCTTTGCGGACTATGTTAACTGTGCATAAATCTGTATTTGCGCTGGTAGTAGTCGCTGACTGTTGGATTGATTTCTTTGAAGTTTTCCTTCGTAAACTCCTCCTGTAAATACCTATATATAACAGTTAATAAATTTGTTTGTGCTGTCCTTGTAAAAAGTCCATTCATTCTGAACCCACTACAGTAAAAAGTTAACAATATTATAGCATAAGTTCTTTCAAAGTTGTAAAAAAAAATCTCTTTTGTCTATTGAGATTTTTATAAACTTTTAAAAGCCGTTACATAGAAGTCCTGTAGATTATTAATGATATGCAAAACATTTACAATAGTCATCACTCGGCTCCATTAGTTTTCCTTGGAATTCCAGAATGTCAAATCAACTTTAAATAGGTAATGCCATATATCTAACTCAAAAATCATTTTTACAGTAAAATAATAATAAATATTTAAAGTTTGAAACTAAATCCTAGCTGTCTCATTCTGAAATTAGAAAGATGTTTTCCGTAACATCCTGTCATAAAAATATTGCTTTACACATAAAATATATTTAAAAGTTGAAACTGCACTCAATCTCCTACTGTTAAATATAAACTCATATTGTGCAAATTGTTCTTTCGGGGCTGTAACTACCAATGGGGCGTGAATGAGAAGAAAAACTATATAGTATATATATGATATTGGAAATTTCATTTTAATTCATTATTGTATTGTGTATCCCATTTAACTACAGGTTTTTATTTCTATTTATAAGCTGATTCAAATTGGATCAAGATATAATATTAAGGAATAAATTAGACCAGTGAATGTATACAGTAAGGTGTATCGCCCAAACTTTTTTTTTTTCATATTCAAATTTTGAACTCCATATAAACATGTTCACATATTTGCAATAAAATGTTTTAATTAAATTGAAAAATATTTGTCTCCCTGAATAAGTATAAAATTTGAAGGTGTTTTTTTGAAAATGTAGAATCTCTGTCATTTGAGAATCGTGAACAGAAAGAAAGTTTTTGTTTGTACAAAAATGTTAAGTTTAAAATGTCATTTAACGGTTAAAAAATTATATATATCTTTTGTGATGTAAAATTTAGGTATCCTGGATTATCAGAAAAAAACTATAAATTTTTCGCAAAATAAAGGTTTGCTATTGACAGCTGTATTTGCTTTTAGTCTAATTTCTTATAAAAATATTTCTGGCATTTCAAAACTGAAATGTGATTATTAGGCCCATCTTATTTTTTATTTTATGTAATTTGGCCTATTTTTGGAGTAATGAAAATAAAACCAAACAAAATTAATTAAATATTATAAATATAAATCATGCTTAGCGAAATATCATAATTATTCATTATGATGATTGCATAGTAACGTTGAAAGTTTTTTTCTTTTCAAATACAAAAATATAAAGTTTAGAGCACTGATTAAAAGTTTTAAAGAAATTGTATCTGTCATGTAAAATTTTGGTCTCCCGGAATCTACATGAAAATTTTATTCATAATTTTTTTTATTACTAAATACGGATATTATTAAATTTTCAACCCATTCTTTAGGTTTGTATCAATTCTTTTATTTATAGTCTATATTGCAGTATAGCTTTTAGAAATTGTCAAATGTTTATTTTGTGAAATGACGAATAATTATACTCGGGAATAAATCTTGTTGCTTCTCCGCTATCAGTGAAGGTAGGAGCCAGGAAATCTAACTCTTTTTCTTAAGCATGCGACTGTTGCGTCATTTCCGAAATAACAGAAGCACAACTAGCTATTGCTCTTTTGTAGATTTGAAAACTGTAACGCCTGACGTCCAATCAGAAATTGTAGATTAATTGAAGGCTTTTCATGAAAGGCTGAAATATCTTCAAGGTATTGATTCAACTCAGATTTCAGACATATTTGCACTCTGTTTTGATAGTTGAACGGATAAATTGTAAGTAGTAATTCTATCAGGATAACTATGCAGAAACACATATCTTTGGTTGAAGTACCAGATTCAACATATTTGGATACATAACTACAGAAAGTGGTTACATAAATACAAAGTATTATCAATACTGTGATCTGCGAAAGAAAATTGCATTGATGAGAAAATTATTAAAGCTCATAGTTGTGATGGTACCGCAACAAAGATTGGTATCTATAATGAATCAACTTTATCGTTCAAAAATTCTTTAAAACCCCTAATACAAGCAGCTGTTTAATTTAAATGAATTGCCTCTTAGAAAAGCTAGTCTTTTTCCCGAGACTGATTTCAATGAGCTGAGCACAGACCAGAAAGACCTCTGGGATATATGTCGGGCTTTATTAGTAAGCGAATTCCCAAGAGTTGACCTGGAAACATCTCCCATTCAAGATGACTGGCAATGTGAGATTGAATAACAGTGTAAGTAGATGACAATATAAGAAAGGTACACATTTTAATTTTGATATAATTTTTGTTCATAAAAGTAGGCTATACGCAGATGAAAGCATCAATAATAAACCTTTAGTTTATGAAAAATTGTTAATTTTACTGCCAACCCAGGAGATCTAAATTTTACATGATATCTATCAAACTATATATATAACTTTTAATTAACACTCTAAACTTACCAATTTTGTGCTTGAAAACAAAATTTTCCTTTTATTTATTTCCTGAAAAAATAAAAAAATCTACGTTTTTAACAGGTTAATCTACGTTATATATAAACAACTTTTCATGATGCACCCAAGTTTTCAGTTTCCAGATTGTGCTAAATAAACTAAGTTTTAAGAAATATTTTAACGAATATTGAGGTTTTATTTTCTCACAATACGAAAGTTTATAATTATTCAAGAAAGATAGATGATGCTTGACAATCAGGTATCGCATCAAAAGGTTTTATAAAGTCAGGTAAAATATTGTGATATAATCCTTTTCGACGTTAAATGCCAGTACGGTCATATTTTATTGGTTTCGGTTAAAATAAATTTTGGCTTTTCTATTCAACAACTGCCATCATAGAAATAGCTGCTCATCCGTTATTGGTGTCGCATTGCAATCCTTGATAGTATTACAATAAACAAAATTAAGATAAAAGAAAATGTTTTTCCATTTTTGGTGTTATTTTTTTATCTGAGAATTCAAGAAATAACTAAAATGATAATAGTGAAAACAATGAGAGAACGCAGAAAATTAATCAGCAATTAGGAATTACACAGGACTATCACCGCATGCCAATTTGTCCTCGAAAACATCAAAACTCTCTTACTGCGCATGGCTAAATACCAGATCAGAAAGAAAACAGCTATTTTTTCCCTCCTTGAATTTAGTGGTTCATCGGCAAAAACTTTTTGCAGATCAGGTTTGGCACTCAGTTATCATTTCCCTTATATACGATACTAAATTCGCTCTGAGATTTTTTTTTTTCACTTCCCTCTCTTTCGATATTTTATGATTTCAGGTCTGATTTAGGGTTTCCAAGCTCCGTTTTAACACACATCCGTTTACTTTTGTTAGAATTAAATCACTCATAGGAAAAAGATATGTTGGTAATTTTCTTAAATACATTTCAGATGAACACAAAAATTTTGGACCATTCAGATGGGATCTTTTTCAATTTATTTCAATTATATTCTTATGAGATATTTTTTTCTCCTGATTTGTTTGTTTCTGAATTGATGAGATGACACTAAATCACCAGCTTACAAAATTGTGTAGCTGTAAAGGATATAATGTGAAGTTATAAGTTATTAATCACTTGTGTTAGCAAAAGATTCACAGATGCGCGTACCACAACAATCCACTGTAACTCGCAGTGTAATCCACTGTAACTCGCCACACAAAATATCCGATACCTTATAGAAAAGGGTAAAAGATTTGTATGATTTTACTACATGAATTAACTTCCGACCTAAGACAATGCTCTGACAAATGATCTCAATCGCGAACATAATTTTCACTTCTATGATAATTGCCTACCGATGTGTACAATATGTTGTTGGTGATTTAGTGACAAAAGCATTTATTAGTGTTTGGAACATCTTCCCAGGGCAAGCGATTAATGTGTTTCTGAAATATAATATTTTAACATTTGCTTTCGAAACTTAAATAATTCGGAGGGGATATTCTTATTGCGATTTTTTTTTGTTCAGAAATGATTTATTTAAACTGCTCTAATTTTGAATGCAGAAATTAAATCAGGTTTCAAACCATATGAAGTTACATGCAAATTTAATGGTCTTCCAAAAATTTTTAAAATCTTTTAAACCGGTGTAATATTTTGCAATAATATTTAATAATTAAATGAATCATGTGATGCTTGCGATTCTTAAAATATCTGATATATATTTCTCTAAAATTTATTTTAAAACTGATTTTTGAAAAAAGAGAAAGAGAAAAGACACGAATGATTATTTTTTCAATTCAATTATTTTGTCTGTGAAGGGTATAAGCCTAAAAGGTCTAAAACATGAAGTTTCAGTAAATTCATGAAGCCAAGATATTAGACGATTATAGTGATTTGTCTTGTGTACTTCGTACACGAGATAATAAAAAATTTAATTTTTGAGAAATAAAGAAAAAATCTTAATTCGTTTGATGAATTGCTACATCACCATACCCGATGCCGAGAATCAATCTTTATTTCTGTAATTGAAAACCCTATGCGTACTTTTATTCTATTGATCTGTTTAAAATAATGTTGAAATCTGTTTAAAAATAAGGCTAATATTTTTATTATAAACAAAAAGTGCTTCTCATTTTAATGAGTTTCCTGTTTAACTAAAAATAGCTTCCACTTGAAAATATAATTTCCTCCTTTAAATAAACGATGATAAATTCATTGACTTAAAATTGCATTATGCGGATTAGTTTTTTGCAAATGATGTAAAACTTCTCTTAAAAATATTGGAACCAGTACATCATTCACAATAAAAATTTCTAGGTGTTATTGAAAGGTTTAGGGCGGAATCAGCCACAAATGTGGAAAGATGTGGAAGACAGATGTTTTCACAGATGTGGAAAATATTTTGAAAAGTAAGCAAATGCTTAAATTTCCAACAATATATATATATATATATATATATATATATATATATATATATATATATTGGAATTTGAATATGAATGTTCATGCTAAAGATCAGTCTGAATGACGTTTGGTTAATTTTTTGGAATCTCAATGAAATTAAATGAAAGAAATTCACTTTTTGCTTTTAGAAATCCGAGATTTACTTAATATATGGTTCTTAGTGGGTTGGCTTTCTTCAGACGGAGTTTTAAGCAAACAATATTAATTATAAACCAAGAACTATTGTGAATTTTGAAATGAAATTTAATACACATATTTAAATGGCATTCCGGATTGAATTATTGAAAAACTCGATTTTCGTAATTTTCATAATTCTGAGATAGTAGTTAATTAACTCAGTTGGTAAGTTTTTCGATCGAAATTAATCTCTCTTCTTGAATAATTTCCATCGACAGAAATTTTCTGAGGATACGATAATAAATAATAAAGTTACAGAGGTGTCTCATTACTTTTGCTGTCGACTGTACATCAATCAGTGAGATGATACTTTTCCAAGCGCCCAAAGAACTTGCAAAGTGTAGAAATTTATCTCAATCAGTAATATGCTTTCATTTTGGAGGAACTCTTTTCTTTCTTTATCAATTCGAAGATAAATTATAACATATAATACAATAAACCTTTATATCAGGATTATAAGAAGAAAAATGACGTTATAAATGTATGGATCGTATAAAGGATTGTATTTCCTTATTTTTGTTCTTACGTTTAAAAAAAATAAATCATAGTTTCAAATGATTTAAACGTAATTGGTACAAATATTTACAGTAATTATAACTGTTAAAGTGCTTCTCGGTATTAGCATATTAACTTGTCGACGTTAAATAATTACTTGAAATATATACACCTTTTCAAAGAATTTTTTGTTGCTTTTTTCAACATGTGCGTTTAATATTC
This sequence comes from Argiope aurantia, assembly GCA_026543865.1. Lineage (NCBI taxonomy): Eukaryota > Metazoa > Arthropoda > Arachnida > Araneae > Araneidae > Argiope > Argiope aurantia. The sequence goes on along the minus strand of JAPMOR010025152.1, from coordinate 134,612 downwards.
AGAAAAATTGTAATGAAATATCTATAGAAACCGTTTCGTTAGAAACAGTTGTTAGTCTTCGAAAAGATAAGTGCTTCAGACATCGATAATTTCGACTTACATGGGCGATATTAAAAAGCGCTGCCTCGCTTAAACATCCCGCTATTTATTATGGAGCAGCATTCTCTTATATACTTTTTAAATAAAATATTGCTCTAAGGCAATGCCTATTTCAGATTGACCATTTGTGATAAGGGGGAGATCAAAACAAAGTGACATCGGCCATCCAACTCAACCGGATGAACTGGTCTTGGAGTTAATGGCTCCTGACATTCACTTTCGATTTTCACAGTGGCAGAGGCGATGAAATCTAAAAAGAAGTAAATTAGATCCAGTTCCTACTACTCTTTCTATTTTTTTCTCCTCTTAGACTTAACAAGTTTCTTTTCGTAATTGAACACATGTCACTTTCTCCGTGAACTTGACATTAAAAACTCAATGTAATTGGACTCATTGCAAACGAAAGTGGAGGAGGTTCATTCTGAAATTCTAGATGATGCAACATTCTTGTATCATCTTTTTCTAAAATCTGAATTAAATGCTGAAGTATCTTCCTATCAGAATATATAAATCGATTTTTTACTCCACTCCAACAGCCAGCAGCCATTCGTTTATTGTACAACTAATCCGTGACAATTTTTATCAGTATATGAGTGTTTGTATCTCTGCAATGTGCATCAGTGCCATCAGAAAAATTACATATTCCATGTTGACAAGACCTAGAAATTAAAACAAGAATTGCCGATTGTTTAATTTTAAAATTTTTTTAGCGATATTAAGCATCATGTCCCACCTTGATGCTATTGTAATTAGTGAAGGAACTGAGAAAAATAAAAACACTGGACCGAAGAATACCTTTTTCAGGATCTTAAGGAGAGTTCAAATAGGAGTTTTAATCATCGGAACTTTACTCTTCTTGGCTTGGTGCTGTAGCTATTTCATTTATGAACCTCAAACTGAAAGTCATTCATATGCAACTGCTGAACAATTAATAGCGCTAGAAGACTGCTGTGGTTCAGGTGATAAAGCTGAACACAAGGAAAATGCCGACAGTGGAATGTTGCCAGGTAGTGTTGTTCCCCATCATTATAATCTGACATTACAACTCTTTATGTTTCCGAAGTACAATTTCACCACTAAAGGAAATGTGCAGATTTTGATTGAATGCATAAAAGAAACAAAGGTAAAAACCTTTCTATTTCTTTTTTAATGTCTATTGATAATAGTTTTAAAAATTGACAATTTTTCTGACAGTTGTTAAGAGTACTGTTATCGTATTTCCCGTTTAATTCTAATATAATGTATGAAATTTTTTTTCTCTTTTTTGCTTGAAGCCTTTGGAGGAAATGAAATATCAGTGTACTGCAGTGTTTTTATACTACATTTATAATTTTTTAATATTAATTAAATTTTCAGTCAAAAAAGAAAAAATTAAACTTCTACATAATGTTTGGAATTGTATTTATTTACGTTGATCAATTTAGCTAACCCCCGCCTTTTTAGCCTTTAAGCTAGAACAATCATTTTAACCTTTCAGCTAGAAACAGTTTTTTTTAATTTTTTTTTTATTATTATTATTTTTTTTTTTAGCTTTTCAACTAAAACCAGTCTTAATATGCATCAATGCTTCATATTTTAAACAGGGTGCGCGAATCGATGGTTGTGATTCCTGAGCCTTGCAATGCTGAAAAAGTGACTGTACAACCTCAGAAATCTGTAATATTAAGGGGAAAAGAATGTATTAAAATGACAGCAAGTTTTCAAAAATAAGTTAACTAATCGTTATTAAAATGAGTTATAAATCGTTAGTAAAATGAACTATTTAATCAATTTAAATTTTTTAATTGAAGCATTAAATTTACATAAAATATTAAGAAAAGCTTAAAAATTGCATACGTTGAAAAATTATTGTCTTCCTATTTTCCAAACCTAACTTATAATATAAAAATTAATCAATCCAAATTCTGATGTTTGTTTTAAATTAATATATGAATATGTGTGTGTGTATGTTTTGTGTATGAATCTAATTATCAGTTCTAATTTTAATACAAGAATTAAATTCTTTCTTAATAGAATTTCTCATTCAACAAAAAGAATCTCGTTTATTTGATCCATTTCATTTGTGGATCAACTTAGATTAGTCAGTTTCTTTTAAGTTAGGATAATAGTTAGGCATATCATTTGTATTATATAGATTAGTTGGTTCTGAAAATCACTAGAATGTTACCTTGGGATGTATAACATATAAGTGATTGCTTTCACAGATTAACACTAGTCAGCAATTTCTCCCATCAAAAGTTATGCAAATCTATATAAGTGAGGTTGAGATATGTAAGATAAATAACAAAAATGCTTTATTTTGAACTTAAAATGCTTATTAAAATTAATCAATTAAAGCACGAATAGTTACAATTAAGTTTCTCAGGGGAAAAAAAACTTCTTGAGACAAAATTTTAGGAAGTAAATAATTGATTATTAAATGATCCAAAAATTATTAAAAAAAGATAAAAGTGAATGTACTGCAAAGGATGGCGTAGTGTAAGTCAAATACAAACACATTTATATAAAAAAAATTACTAAATTCTATTAAATATAAGTAAATGTTTTTTTTAATGCCAAAGAAACGATGTAACATAATTCGTTTAAACATTAGCACAAAAAATTATTTAGTTCTATCTATTTGTTTTACAGATTAATTTAAAGTATTATTATTATTATTTAAAAAGTTTTTCCGATACAAATATAAATAAAAACGTTTCCTACAGTTAGTTTTTTGAATTTATTATAGTTATAATCTTTTGAATACTTCTCAATAAAAACAAAAGATAATACACTTATTTTAAAATTTAATTGTTAGAAGAAAATGATTTAACATTTTTTTCGTTTGATGAGTCTTATTAAATATTTAGTTAGATAATTATTTTAAGTCAAATTACTACAAGAAAATAGAGCAATAAGAAAGAATATGTTGAAAGCAAGTTATTAAATATTATGACAGAATCTACATTAATTTTAAATCGCTTGAATTTATATATCTAATTTGAATTTTTTCAACAAGATAAATCCGACCATGAGCCTACTATTTAATGCATATTGTTAGATTCATATTATCATATATATATTGTTAAAACTAACAAAAATTAATTTTTAATTTAAATTAATTTAAATTAATTTTTTTCTTCATTTTAAATTATATAAAAATTTGGATAATTCATAGTAAAGTGTGAAGGAAAAACTTTTCCCAAAGAAAATATGTAATTTCATTGTTAACTAGCTCATAAAATAGAATTTTATACTTCTTATTGAAATGAGGGAATATATAAATTCATATTAAATCTACAAAAAAAACCCAAAAAAAACTGTAATCTGTAATTGAAAATAAGATTCATATACTCTGTTTTATCTTATTAAAATCTTGATTTATAATTTCTCCTGAAATATTCTTAGAGACATTGAAATGTTTTAGGGAATATTTCAGATATAGTTTCGCAATAACATCCCCTTTTATTTTCTTATGAAAGTTGAATGCAGAGAAAAAGTATTGTAATCGTCAAAAACACCAACTTCGCGATTTTGATGGTTTTCCACGTTTTAGACTTTTTAAAGTGTGAAACACTTTTGGAATTATTAGGGTGTCCCAAAAGTTTCTTTCTCATCGCGCTATGAATGGCTTTATCTGCCTCTGCTTGTGCAAATATGCAGGCTTATATATTAGCTGTCTATGTCATCGGTTTCATTCATACCAGAGCTCTACTACAGCCGAATCCTGAACTACACCTCAAAAAAGTTCTTTTGTCCATTTGGTGGGATTGGAAAGGCGTAATTTTCTATGAGCTCCTTCCTAAAGGTGAAACAATACATTTTACGAAGCACTGTCCTCAATTGGATCAATTAAAAGCTACTATAGCAAAAAAAAAAAAAAAACCCGGCCAGAATTAATAAACCGACGAGGCGTTGTTTTTCATCATGACAACATGAGACCACATATTGAATTAGTCGTAAGTGAGGAGCTCCTACAGTTTGGTTGGGATGTTTTACCGCATCCTCCATACTCTCCAGATCTCACTCAATCTCATTATTACTTCATTCTGACCTTAAAAAATTTTCTTCGAGATAAGCGCTTTAAATCCATCAGCGAAATAAAAGCGCACCTCAGAGATTATTTCTTGTTCTAAACACAACAATTTTGGAAAGAAGGCATAATGAGGCTTCCTGAGAGATGGAAGAAAGTGACAGAGCATATTCTTTAATGAGTTTTAGCTTTCAAAATATATTTTAATATTGGTTTTGAAAACATTTGTGACATGTTAAATTTGTGTCTATAAAATAAATAAAATATCCTGCAAAGAAGTATTCAGAGACGATAGAATTTTTTAAGTAAGTTTATATTACTATGAAATCTCTAAGAAATATAGGATAAAAGCTGAGATCAATTATTTTGTGAAAATCATTATAACAAAAAAGATCAATAGAATATCTATTCTAAAGACACAGCAAAGATTTGAAATATCATTCATTTAATAATTCCATAAAAGATTATTTATAAATCAGTGAGCATTCAAGTTTATAGTATGTAGAAAGCTACAAGCAGTCGCGTCATCGATCATGACGTAATCCATGTTTCTACGCAATTAGAAAAGTTTCATTAAAATTAACTATTTTTATTATATTAAAGAGAAAAGAAAATTTGCTTACTTACGGACAAAATAGTAAAAGGGAAGTCTTTCTTTTTATTGTATAAGATGTCATTTGATTTGTTATTCAGAAAACAAAATTTCTTTTGGTAAGCCATTTTTACTTTAAAGAATCCATATTAAATTGAATATATTAATTGTTTGGAGAGACTGTACATGGATTTCATCCTAAACAACATCAGTAACCAAAATCTAATTGTTTATTTAAGTTAATAGTATGTTTAAAAAAAGATAACTTTATCGTATGTGTCTATCGAAAGAGAACTTTATAGAAGTATGTAAAATAATGTTTAAAAAATTATAATTATAAAAAATATCAACTAGGAATAATTTAATTTGATAATTTCACATTAGTTTCGATACTGTATTATAAATACTCATCATTAGAAAATAATTTATTATTATGAACTTTCTCTCATTTAGCAGGTTTTACTGTTTGCACTGGGAGAACACCGAAGCAATATCATTTTAAGTTATTATCATTTCAGAAGTGAAAATTCCTATTTTCACTATTCCTATAGTTATTTTTTTATTAAATCAATTTCGATTGTTGATGCTGCGATTGATATATATTTCTAAATATTGATGATATTTTATGTATTAAGTAGATTTTGAATCGTATTTCTGTTTTTGAATGAAAATTTACCTGGCATTATCGGCAATTTTTTTGATTTCATGTTCTCGCTCCATTCAGACAAATAAATATTTAATATTGTATTATATTGTTGTGTATAGTTTAGCAGATTACTGTTAAATGTAATAGCAAATTTAACTTACTCTATCCTTATCCGATATAGTTTAAAGAACAATGGGGAATAGGATGGCTAGTAGAAACTGCTGAAGTTATATATTTTGTTAAATGATTTCTGAAATATTTAAAACTTATGAATTGATAAAAACGATTTAGAGTGAAAGCATAAAAATATCATTCTCATAAAAAATAAAAGAACAAACTGGCAAATGTGGAATAAATTATAAGTGATTGTATTAGTAGAATAAAATAACTTAGATAATTATATGTGTATTCTTAACTAGACTGAAATTGATGTTGATTCGCATAATTTTATTGCTTTATGAGAATTGCATGGGAAAAAGAAACTTTAAAGAGTTCGCATTTCTAAAAAGTTGAATTTTAGGAACTTAATCTTAATTATTCATTCTGATGGACTTCAGACTAGAGTCGTCTTTCAGAAACGAATCTTAATATGCATAATTAAATTAATGTGTTCTGCGAGAATATGAAACATTTCATTATATCGAGTAATCCTAATTAGTTGTTTTCTTGCTCACATGAGCAAAAGATGAATATTTAGTTACAGAATTTATTCATGTTGCCAAACGATAATCTTTTTTAAAACATTAAAACGAAATTTGAGGATTATTTTTCATTCTCTCATTACAATTTATGAAATAGGACTAGAGGACTGTATTATATGCATAGTATGCCGAATTAATATTATGTAATTGATTTAATTACGATCTGATTAATTTATTTTTAATAATGAACTTATTTTGTACTATGTTTTACATAAAAAATCTTTAAATAAATAAATGATTTTAAATAGCATGCACAAAAGAGATAAATCTGATATTAACATTTTCTTTGCAGGCAATACAAATGCTTTAAAGTAGATATTTTTCAACTGTGTACAGGTTGGTGCAACACTTAATGCCATTAAAACATTAGAGTGTTACTTCCCTCAAGTACATAATATATGGAATCTCTAAACATACTGTCGATGGTTTTACTATACATTCCTAATATATTGCCCTAAAGGTAACAGATATATTCATTACTAATGAGGAAAAGAAAGAATAGATATCCTAATTAACGAATTTTAATGATACTCTAAGTAGAGATCTAGAGATGGTTATATTTAAGAGATGAATCTTCACTTTTTTTACAGCCTTTTTACTAAAGAATAAAACCTTTTTCCATGAAACTGTTTGTGTGATGATTCCTAATGAGCAGGTGTTCATCTGTAATAGGAAACGCATATGTTAAGAGAAGAGGAATGGCTTTATGTAAGCTGCATCCCCTATGCAACTGGTACATCATAAAAAAATAATACAGTTATTTTCAAATGAACTTCGCGATTTACGATTTATTATGATAAAAGCTATTTCCTTCTCTTAACAATTGTCAAACCTAGTATGTAAATAACCTGAAAAAACCGGGTAATAAGTTAAATAGAGGTCAAATAAGGTTAAAACAAATAACTATAATTCAAATCTATGCCATATAAGCAAATGAATCATATTTTCTTCTGGTGAAGAAGGGGGGAGGGTTGAAGATAGTTTTTCGTATGGTTATGTTTTAAAGATAGTGAATCCACATTTTTTAATCAGGAGAATGGCAGAACATTATTAATTTTTCACATTATTTCCATTTTATGAGTAGTACTATCCAAAAATGTCCATAGAACGACAAATTTTCAACACTTTCACACAATTCAAAGCTCATCGTATTAAATTTGTCTAGATACAAACATTGAAATCTGTATTCCTATTGAATAATTTTCATTATAAAAGACAAATGTGTGATACCGAAAACGCATCTATTAAAATAATTTTTTTCTAATATATAAAAGGAATTCGCAAAATTCGTTGTATAGTAGAAACGGAAAAATTGTTATAATTTAAGCATTTAAAAATATCACATGTCGAAGCGTTGTGTTTGTTCACAGATCCGTATGTTTACTGTTAAAAAAATTTCGATAAACAGCGCTCAGAAGAAAAGAGAGTTAAACATAGATGTAGCAAAAAATTTTACCCCTTCAGAAATTTACGAATTGCTTTAAAAATCCATAAAAATTTCTTATTCATTAAAAATATTACCGAAGTATTATTCAAAACTATAGTACTTGGTGTTTTATTCTAAGGTTATGCTTACTAATAGAAATAAAGAATCGAGCCACTAATATTGCGTTTTGAAAAATCGTTTTCTATATCCAGCTCAGAATTCTTTATTTTAAATACCTAGAAAACATGTAGAAAGCTGCCAAGACAATTTCTCATTTTCAGAGGAGATATGGAAGTGATACAGTTTTCCTCTTTCTTTTATTTGTATGTATAAGGTCTTTTATTTGTATGTAATTTTTGAGAAAATTTACTTTTATGTTAAACCCAATCCAAAGTTTTCTTTGACATTGCAAGTTACCATTATTAGTGTAAATTTAGTTATTTCTTTTTCACATTGAATATTTATTGTTTCTAGTTTGTCGTCCTTCATGCTCGTGACTTAACAGTGGAATCAGCTACTGTCATTCCTGCAGATGAAAACATTGAAAACAATTCGTCATATAGCACCAATGTTTCTGCAGATACAGAGAAGCAGCAAATTTTAATTCAACTAGACGAAACATTAAAGCCTCGGTCAAAATATATTTTGGAAATTCCGTTTCAAGGTGTCGTAAATAATATATCTGTTGGATTATATCGAAGTAGTTATTTATCTGAGAACGGAAATACAAGGTAAGAAATTCCTTTTGAAGCCATGTTGACATTGATGTTTTCCACACAGTATGTTGTATTTTACATTATGAGGTTTTTCATCATTTAGTTGGATTGCTTCAACTCAGTTTGAGCCCAGTGATGCTAGACGGGTTTTTCCGTGTTTTGACGAGCCAGCTCTGAAAGCTACCATCCAGTTCAATCTCATTTGCCAGCAAGGTGCAATTGCTTTATCCAACATGCCTCCAAGCAGAAGAGAACCGATGTAAGTTTGCATTCAGGCTTATAAATACTTTATAAGAACGTCGTGTTTGAGGCTTTGAAAGTTAATATTTAATGTGTTTTCATCCAGAGATGAAGAGTGGGAAATTGTAACATTCATGAAGACCCCACGCATGTCTACATATACGTTTTCATTCGTTGTTGGGGATATAGAGTCTTATGCAAACAAGACGGAAAAAGGTGTAAGTATAATTTTACTCCAGATTTGTTTGGCTCCTGAAAGGAATTATATTTTATTAAATTTAAAGAGGTTTAAATTTATTTTAGTACTTACCAAAGAAGCCATCTAGCGAAGGAAAAAATACTTCATTATTAAACTACATTTTTTTTAGAAATCCTATTAAATTTTAAATTAACATCTTTATTTTCAAAGCTATAAATAGGGAAACAATTTTTTAAATATTCATAATAGCTAATAAACTAATATTGTCCTGGAGAGGTAAACATTAAAATTTCATATAGTTTATATAAAAGAGCTATATAAAAGTTTTTTTTTATTAATTTCATAGAATGGTATAGTATGGCAAAAGATAGTATTTTTTAAAAATTAGAATAACTAAATCACCATTAATTTTAATGAACTTATATCATCTGGGCAAGAAAACATTGGATTTTCGCATAAACTTCTCTTTATAAATATGTACTCTTCTACAAAATTATCTCTGCACCATAAAAAAAATAAGTATTATCGTAAAAATAATTAATTTTCTCATAATTTACATGCTAACAAAAATTTGAATTTCGAAAGAAATATTTAATAAACAGAAGAAAAAATAAGATTTAAGCTTAGTACTTTGAATAATTCTCAACAAGCACGTGAAAAATTGTTGTATAATTCAACGCTAATTTAGATATGTAAATTTCTCAATGAAACCAGTTTATAATTAGAAAATATCAGATTTCACATTGTTTCTTTATGAAATTAATAAAATCATGATTTTTAATTAAAACCATTTTCTGTATCCGTGTTTTTTAGGAATGTGGTGGGGTGGTATTTAGATCAACTTATTTTATCCATTCTATTCAAAGAATTTACTAACTTGTCTATAAGTTTGAAGTAAAGAATTTCAAGCAAAAGAGCTCTTAATCGAATTAAGTGACTCAGTTTGTGCATGAAGAGATACGAAATTTTAAAGTCTATATAGTTCGAGTTTTAAGAAGTAAGAATGCAATATACGTCAAATTTATTATAACATTGTCATATCAGCTTTGCATAAATTTATTGATTTCTCTAGAAATGAGGTTAGTACCTGTATCAAAAATTTTCAGGCCTAGTTTTGTAGAGCACAGGCTAATTCGAGCATGCTGTTATGTCTGCTGCAATAGTGACCTGCAGTCTTAATAAGGCAGCGTGACTCTTGACATCGCTGCCTTAACATCGGGAGACATTTGAATTTATCATCAAGAGAATACTGTTTATGGGAATCGCTTAAATTTATCATCAAGAAAGTAGTGTTTATGGGAATCATTTGAATTTGTCATCAGGTGAGTGCTATTTATGGGAATCGTTTGAATTTATTATCCAAAGAATTATTAATGGGAATAGTTTAAATTTGTCTTCAAGAACGTGTTGTTTACGTAATTTTAATATATTAGACTACCGCATAGACGCAATTAAAAAGGAATGTTTTAATAAACCTCGATGTTAACAGAGCATTGTAACTTATCAAGAGTAGTAACAACTCTGTGCTACGATTTATTGGCATTCTTTAGGGCAAGTACGGTAAAAATTTCGCACTGCTATGTATATTTCAAAGGCATGTTTTGTTCAATCAATCTTATATATTTTCAACGATTTTTCAAACAGCCATCAGTTGACTTATAAATTCCCGAGAAATATTTCTTTTTCTGGCTCGTAAAGGCTGAACCTCAGCAACAACAATGAAAACAATCTCTGAAATGATAAAATGGGTTACATATCTGTAAAATTATCCATTTGTGATGCATATCCCTGGAATAAATAGACAGGCTTTATACATATTTAATTTCGAGATTTTTTTTATTTTATATTTTCAGATACAAATCTGGAGTAGAAATGACATGGCTCAGTATGGCGAACTTGCTCATAATATTACTCCAATTATTCTGAAATATTTAGAAGAATACATTGAAGTGCCTTTCACAATGCCTAAATTAGGTAAAAATATTTTTCGAAAATAATTCCATGAAGCATTCAAAATAAGATTCAGTTTCTACAAATTTGCTCTATTTTTAGATCTTGCGGCTGTTCCTATATTTTTGCATGCTGCAATGGAAAACTGGGGTCTTATTATATTTGAAGAATCTGCATTGCTGTACGATCCAGAAAAATCATCAACAGAGAATAAAGTATTTGTTACTTTAGTGATTGGACACGAGCTAGCTCATCAAGTACGTATCACATAAAGATTTAAATCTAACCTTTATCTTTCAAGTGTTTGTGCTACATTGCATTTGTGTATATATAGGTTTTTTTTTTCTTTTTTCTTTTCTTTTTTCAGAGCTAAAATAAATTAGCAAATTAAGCATATTGATAATTTTTTAAATGTCAGTAAATGACAGGTAATTTCTAAAATATCAGATCCCAAGTTGATCGCATCTGAAATTTCAAAAAACTTATAAATTCAATTAATTAAAAAATCTGCATGTCAAATTTGCAAAATTTTACATTCACTAGAGATGACCAAAACTTCAGAATGAAAATCTGAAATAAAAAAAAGTCTTTTGTTAATTATGATACATTCCATATCCGCGAAATAAAGGTATCAAAGTTAGCTTGATTTAAAATAATATTCAGTTATAGAAACAATGACATAAGTCATAATATTAATATAGCAAAGGTATTCGGAAATAACGATTTTCCCTCTATATGGAAATTTAAAAATATATTTTCATATCTGTTTTGTTTAATTTTAATGATATGTTAGACCCGGTCTCCTTAAAAATATGGATATTTTTAGTACTACAACACAGTAAGAGATTATCTGTAATTTATTTTTAAACTGATTCAAAGGAGTGTTCTGTTTTTCTTTACGATAATTTAAGAGTTATTTTAAGAAATATCATGTTCAGAGGTCAGAACTATTACTTAAAACTATGCAATTTTTGCATTTATTTTCGTAGATATTATCTTTTAAGTATGGTAATAATAATTAAATTGGTTTCCTTTTTTTAAGACTAAAAAATGCATTCGTTGAGCCCATCCCTCTTCCCAACTAACTTAATCGTGATTTATGCAGATTAAGAATTCGCCTGTTTTCTTTGTATCTCGCCATTTCAGAGAGTAAATGGGTCTCAAAATATGATCTCATCATTCTTTGAATTCTGTTTGCTTATTGGCGCAGAAGTTTTCAAGAGAAATTTTTATCCTTCCTTTTGATTATAATATCGTATTTAAGGTATCTACGGACACAAATTTTTGAAAAATGCCTCTAATGAGCTATTTCAGTTCATTTTCTGGATCAATGTGATTGCAAATAATGAAAAAAATTGATCAGGAAATTCTGTACCAGTTGAGATTCTGTAAAATGTGTCAATTTAGGTAAAAAATAATGAAAATTGCAACAAAAAGCAAAACATTCTACAAAAAATTCTATTGCACATATTCCAATTATTTTTATACACAACACACTTACATTTATGGTGAAAGGAATGAACTAGAATCTAAGAAATATGTGTATTTTCAAAATAGTTATAGCTAATCGAATATTTCTGTATTGAAAATCTCACAAAATTTGTTGTTGAAAATTACACTAGGCAGCTTTAACAGAAAACGTACTCAGTTCAAAGTTATATCTCAGTTCATTGCCTTTGGCACGCTGAAGGTAACATAAAGGCAAAATTTCAAGGTAATATATTAATAAGTTTTTAAGATATCATGTTTTACGTATGAAACTTTTTACGAAATCCAAGTTTTTCAAAAAATTCATTTAAAATTTTCATTTGTCTTGTACTAAAAATGCTTTGTAAACATAAACAATGTTCAAAAGCAGATTTAATGCCAATCCTTTCGGCATAAAAACTACTCAAAACGTATTCTAATATGCTTGAGATATAACATATTATAAAAAAAATGATAATCCATGGAAGAATGTATTTGATAAAATGTTGAGAAACATTCAACTACTTCCGGTTTCGTTTTCAGCTACAGTGGTTTATAGAACATCACATATATCGGTTTATATTTATCGTACAATTAAAACAAACACAGATTTGGTAACAGAAATAAATGAGTTTTAAAATAAAGCAATAAAAAGATTTGCCATTTTTCACCAAAAACTGCCTTTTAAACTTAGGCAGATACCTTAAACAGAAATTAAATATTTAGTGTCAGATGATAAATTTGACTGAAAAACTTTTAGTTGAATTTACAATTTTTTTAAGCTAACCTTTTTCTGCACATCAAAAATTTTCCGGACGGAAAGAATTAAAAGTCACAGTTGAAATCTATAATTATTTTCATGATGACGATAACAATTAAAATTAATCAGAAACCGACCAATACTTTTGTGCACAACTATTCTTTGTACATTGCTTTCCACATATTTTTCTAATATGAAAATATTTATGTCGCATATTATACTGAAGCCAACAAAATCATGTGTGAAGAAAGTCTCTGAAACACTTTCTGGAAAGGCTATACGACTTTTACGATGATATGTAATAAAGACTCGATTTAGTGAAGAAAATTTTATCTACGCATTATTGCAGCCAAAATCACTAATTTAAAATGATAATGCTACAGAAGAGATCAAAAGTTTTTGTCAAAAACGTCGATGCATGCATATAATCTATGATGCAACGAATGATGCTCTTTCTAAAAATTTCCAGCTCCATCTAGGATACATTCAACTGGCGCTACAAATATATGAAATATTATACATGTAATACATACATGAAATACATACCAACAATTTCGTAGTACTCGAGATATTGCTTGTTATTCATGAGGAATCCATGATTTATTTGAAATAAGTATGCTTTGTTCTTCATCATGTTTTCATATTAATGCTCTTTGCGACCTTAGATAGCTTTGTTTTCATGCATCTGATATGCCCTCTCATATTTCTTTCCCTATTTTTCCGAGATATATTTACGCTTCTTTGAAACAAAATACTGGTCATTTATGAGAAATTCCTTTTTCATCATTCTGTTTTTTATTTAATTAATCTTATGAAAACATATTAATTTAAATAGTGAGTAGTAAAGGTTTGTATTACATTTTTTTCCTCATTTGCAGTGGTTTGGTAACCTCGTGACAGCATCGTGGTGGGATAATATCTGGTTGAATGAAGGCTTTGCTACTTATTATGAATATATCGCTGTCGATCAATTGCAACCTCACTGGAATATTGTAAGTAATAATTGAATTAATTTCCTTTATTTTATATTTTTAAAATTAATTACATGAAAAATTATGATAAAATGAATGGTAAAGTGACGCTTACCTATGAAACTGTAAAAGAATGAATGCTTAGATGATGCCTATCTATTAGTTACAGAGTAAAAGGAAAAGTTATAACGCCTACTTATTAAAAGCCTACTTATCAAAATGTAATATTAAGATAACCTGCCTATAAAATTTTAAAGATCTTGTAGGTAGGTGGTGAATCGTAGTCGGATGATATGCATGGTGGCCCGGTGTCTTTGTTTTGGTGTCGGAACTAGAGAGAGAAGTCTCGATACCCGACGTTTTCAATGCATGCGTGCAGGGTAATTCAGAATGAATATAGTGTTACAAACGGCTGTAACTATTTAATGAATAAGAATTTATCCATAAGATTAATACATAATGCAGACGGAAAAAAATTTCCCATGGCCAAAACAGTTGAAGAACTCACAGTACGCATTTGTAATGCACTTGCGTCGGTGACTGCAGACAAGGTTCAGAATGTATGGCGTGAAATGGACTACCGTCTAGATATTGTTCGTGTAACCAAGGGTAATCACATAGAACATAGGAGATAAATATAAAGCACATGTTTAATTTTAAGTTTTCTAAAAATCAATGTACATGGAATGAATAAAAGTATGCAATTTCAGATTTATATTTAACAAATTTTGAGGTTTATTTTTTTATTTACACTTACTTTTAATAACAGCTGAAAGGTCCCGGGAAAAGTTATAGAATGTACAAATAAAATTGAAAAAGAAACAAAAAGCATATAAGAATGACGTATGTTCCATATTATTGTGTATTAAGACAATATTTTATCTTAGTATATTTGCTGTTGTTTATGCATCAAATTATAAAAAATTTCATATTTAGAGAGTTTTTAAAGTGTAGAATCTGTAGTTGCTATTATTAGAAGATAATATGATTATAAAGACTGCCCCTTATACGGGGGGTAATTTATATGCATTTAAAGTGGACACAGTTCTAAATCAAATGATCCATTCTATTTGATTTTAACATTAATAGACAGCAAACAATAAAAATTGTTTGAATTTTTTTTTGAAACTATTAAAAAAACATTTGTTTTAGTTTTGTTATGTTGATGTCGCGTTTTGAAGCAACACGTGGGCTATTTTGTGATGTAAATTTGATCTGCAATCAGATAACGAGACAGGCAATTGAGATAACAACTCCCCTCGCTAAACTTCCGCGAAAAATGTTTGTCCCATGACGTCAGTTTTACTATTCATTAGGTTTTAGTGGAATCGGGTTTCGAACGTGGAATCTTTCGGTTCCACATTTAAGAACCCTCGAGATAAGTAAGAATTATCTTCAACTTGTTCCCATTTTTTTTCTACTCGAAAGGGTTAACTTATAATCTTAAAATCAGTGATAATTTGTTGAATGTTAGTTTTAGAATTTCAAAACTTGACCACCTCTTTTACTGTCAATCTAATTTATATTAGATGTATGATGATAATCTATTATTTAAAAATTGATTTTAATACCATTGAAGAAGAAGTTTTATTGATTCTAATACGATTTAATTTATAAAAGAAATTAAAAGCTGGTAGTTTTTGTACTAAGTAATATAAAAGAAACTAAACAGAGAAGTTAAACTGGAGAAATTAAAAACCAGTTATTGAAACCTTAGAAAAACTATCCTGATGAAATTTGTATTGAAATGAATTTGTTTGAACATCAAGAGAAATAAACTTTCTGTTTCAATACAAATAGATTCAATGGAGATGATATTGCTCTCATGTTCAATAGCTGAGGTACGAACTGATATTTATTCTACACTGCGGATGTTATGAAATAATAATTCGAGCAACAAAATAAATAGTTTAGTTTAGTTATATTAACGTCCTGTTTTAAAGCAAAACTAGAGCTATTTTGGGACGGATCTCACAATTTTGAACCACGTTCAGATGACGAGGACAACGCCTGAGTTGATAACCACTCTTCAAGCTTCCACGTTTCACCAGCGGGAAGCGTTCAACTCCGACGGATTTAGCGTGCACCAGACCCGCTTACACGACGGTTCTTCGGTGAATCCTGGAGCCCTCCGGTTCCGAAGCCGAGACCTTACCACCAGGCCACTGCGGTCCATCAAAGTTAATAATAATTATAACTGATATTAAAAAAAGAAATATATATTATCTTTTATCTTAAGGAAAGAAATATACATTATCTTGCGCATAAAATAATATTTTTAAAAAATTCTGATATAGAGAAAGAAAATTGCATTGGAAATTTGGAAAAAAAAAAAAATAAGCCATGATAAATAATAATTGCTATACAAAATCTCATCAATTGCTACAAAATGGTGTCGCTATAAAAGATTGAATTTGACTAAAGTGGATATATTTTGGTCAGCAAATAAATTTCCTTTTTTTGGAAATTTAGTTAAGTGGACATTTTTTTATTAGAATGGTTGCGAAGTAGTAATTACAATGAATTATTTAATATATTCGAATCCCAAAGTCTGTTTATAGTCTTAAAAATTTGGAACCAAAGCGAGTTGTTGTGACTTATGGCACCTTACAAGCCCGCTGATGACCAAAGAGAGTAGATTATAGTATTTGAATTTCGATTTCTGTATTAAAGGGATAAAGATATAAAAATATCTAATTTTAATAGAAATCTGCTGAGCTATGTAGCTTAAGAGATGCGAATATAATAATAATTTTCGTTATTTATTTTAAATACAGGCGAGAAAGAATATTTTCATTCTAAAAATATTGCATTTATCTGTGGTCTGATAACATGTAAAATTCACAGAAGTGGAAACTAGTAAAGGACAATTTTCTGAGATTTCTTTAAAACAAATTGTCAGATATAATTGGTATAAAATTTATTAATAGCCTACTAGAGGAATAGTAGATTAAGGCACGACTGAGGAACGGGAATCGGAAAAAAAATTATGGGCTCGAAGTTCTGTCCGTGCTCTTAGTCAGCATTCTTCAAAAATTAGAAAATTGGTGTGCCCTTTCAAGAAAAATACAGATGTGGGTCAATTTCCCTTAAAAGTTTTTAAAAATAACAGATCTCCATACATAGGAGTTAAATAAAATTTTTATCTAACATGCTAACTAGGTGTTCCATTATTGCCTTGTTGAAAATAGAAGAGATAACAATCTCGCTTTATTATGAGTACTTGATTCATTGATTTGATTATTAATATTTAAAAAAATGAGATTATTACCCTATTAGGGATTTATTTCTAAATAATATCATTTTTAGTAAAGTGCTTTGAAATAAGCAATTGAATGCCTATCATTAATGTATACTACAACCCATTTCCATTAAAATTTTTTAGATGTACGTTTTTATTGCTACAATTTATGAAGTTATGGAGACCGATAGCATGTCCTCAACTCGAGCCATGGGATCACCTGTCCACCCTGATGAAGTGCTTGCATCTTTCGATGAGATTTCTTATCTTAAGGTACTAGATTTGTAGAAACGAAAGAAATTTTGTAGGAACTAAATATTTAGTTGCGAAAACAAAATTATTTTTTATCTTTATTTTTAATGATAGGAAAACTGTTTATATTTTTAGGGTGGAGCTATTGTAAGAATGCTGCAGCATTTTATTGGGGAAGAAAGCTTTAGGATAGGATTAAAGGTAAGACAGAATCGATTTTCCAAAACCTTGGATGACTCAAATTCTTTTTTAAGAGAGTAGTTATGTTCTAATGTCGGGATGTACAGATTGAAAGCTTATTATTTAAGCAACTTCATCTTTAAATAGTTTCCGAAATATTAATTTCACACACCTTCTGAATGAGGGGTTTTGATCATAAGTTTGCATATCGATGTATACAAGCATTGCAAGTTCCTATTAGTGTGAGATGCATTTTCATAAGAGATCAGGTATTCATAATTCATTCGGTGTTGGAAATGTATAGCCGTGCCGAAATTATTTGTTTGTTTGTAATAATGGCACTTGCCACGGAAAAGCCCCGCCGTCAGAGACAGCCGAATTTAAGCCTAAGGGGGTGCGTCTCTTGTTTCTATAGTAGCGCCATCTAGGGCCAAGAGTACGACTTAGCTACTCACGCATCACTCATTCGCTTGCACAACACCTTTTTACAGGAGGGCACATTCACACATCTCACAGATAGAACAACCATGCCCAAACCGGGATTCGAACCCGGGACGCTCAGATCACGAGGAAGATGCGCTACCCCTATGCCAGGACGCCGGCGCCGAAATTATTGAATGCTATCAGTGGATTCATGAAATTTATTCTGCCGCTGAAGTGCAATGAAGTTCCAATCTAAAATGTTCCTCAAAGGGACATTATTTGCACTGAACTGAAAAGCACAAAATGCTTTTCAGTAATACTACGATATTGTAGAATATTCAGAATATTGAACATCTTGATAAAAATACTACACAAGGTTTCTGTGCTAATAGAATGGACTTGATCGAAGGAAAAATTATCATAAACATATGGCTGGAACTCTGATTTACTGATGGGACATTTTCAAAGAAATAAAGAGCAGTCAAATAGAACATATGTAAGAAAGGTGAATTTTGTGCATTTCGCTACAGTACCCTCATGTGTATTATCAGGTTTGGCTTATAACTATATACAATAAACACTTCTTTGTGTCCAATTGATTTATGTTCATCCAGTAATTTAGAATAAAAAAATTTCGAATTGAATCTTATTATAAAGTTAAGATAAAGTGTGTTTAAACTGAATACAAAATAATAAAAGAAAAAATTTTAGAAATACTTATTTTTTCTCTTTTATCACCAATTGCTTCATATTAATTTGAGAAATCATAAGTACTCATACTGCCGCATTGAAAAAAGACAGTCGAATTTCCATGGCCGAATGGTCATGACATTGGTCTCATGATTAAGAGACTTGGGTTCAAATCCCGATAGAGACAATGCGATTAATAGTATATGTAAATACTTAATTCCTTGATTTTATGTTTTCCTTTATTTCATGTTCCAGAAGATACTGGACATTTCTTTAGTTTGCCAGACAAGTGTTCTGGACTTTTCTTACTGTCTCCAGAAGAGTATTCTGGAACTTTCTCTGTTTGTATAAAATCAGAAGATTTGTCACTTACTGTGTTCTGACTTCGGTTAATAAATTGGTTTAGCTCTACCTCTTGTGTGTGTTATTGAGTTGTATACTATAGTTCTACTTGACAATATTTAACTGCATCTCAAAAAAAAATGAAAAATTAATGAAGTGCTAAACCAGTGACTGGCTGGCAAAGACTCCAACTCATCAGTAGAAAAATTCATGTTCGTATCTAGGTGCGTTCATTGCAAAGAATGTTTATGATATAAGCTGAATGAGGTGCCAGATGTGGTCTTCATTATTTTTCTGGGCTTGTAAAGCCCGCTTGATGGTTTTCCTGGAATGTAACAAAGGTGTATGGGGGGCACATTTAAATGTTTGATACTAAAAATATGTCAGGTTATACTTATACTTTTTTATTGTTGTCACCTAAGTCTTCTGTATTTGCTGTGCCCCAAAGCATTAATAATCAGCCTTCCATTTTTTTTAAAGTTGCACTGACATGACTAAAAAAGTTTTCTTATTTAGAAATTCCTCTTGACTTGAATGCTTTAAACAGTTTTTAGGAATTTCTTTAATTAATTGGAATTATTTAGAAACATCTCCGGTAAAATTCTAAAAAAATAAAACAAGAAACTGCTGATAAATTGATGATAAATTGGAAAAGTATTTTCTTTTTTGTACATTTTCGAAAAGTTAAGTCTTAAGTTACTTGGATTTATGACGTATTGGATTAAATTAATGAAGAGCTTCATTGGAAATTTTATTATATTAGACAGGTGAACATTTTGTTATATTAGACATGTGAAAATTTTATTATATTAGATATATAAAAATTTATTTATCATTAATCATGGTCGATATTAAATAGAGAACGACTCCATTTGAAGAATTCGTATTAGTCTGACTGATCATGAAGTATAGAAATGTGAATATGTTAAGTCTCTGTGAAGGCAAATAAACATATTTTATTCCAAGTCCAAAGTTTGACTTCACATATTAATGTCTATATTTTTTTTCAGAATTATTTATGGAGATATTCCCACAAAAGTGCCACAGAATTCGATTTATGGCAAAATTTAAATTTGGTAAGCATTGCTTATTTTGTTTCTTGCTATTTTAAAATTGAAAAAAACTGTGAAAACCTTATTTATCCAGTCCTTAAATTGCACCTTTTAAAATATTTACGTCCTGTGATCAGAATAATGGAGACGTCCTTTCATAGCACGCCAGTCCTCCTTTACTTTTGATTAAAGATAATATTCTCTCGGGTTATACTCAACAAAGTGCTGATATACGTTTTATGGAATACTATATAAGGTGTTTACACATTTTTAGAACGATCTCGGAACCGATTAATGAATGTTTAAAATGTAAAGATTATTTTTTCAAATTTTCGATCTGATACCATTTTTTCTAGACTATAAATATGAGTAGTGACTTCCATGACAGAAGAGCTTTTCGCAAAATTTCCAGGTGTCGCTTTTCGCTTTTCATTCTCTTCTACTACTTTCTAGAGTTCATCAGTCGTTGCGGGTTCGTGCTAGATAAAGTTCTTTTCAACAGACCAAAGTAGACTGTGAGAGGTTTTAAAATGGTTTTTGAACATCGGAAATATATTTAATTCTGCCAATACAATTGATCATATAATACTGGACAACAAACAGATAGAGATGCTGCATTCTGTAGTTGGTAATATTATTTTAAGAATAGACATGGTATAACATGCTGAAGGAAAACATATTGAACTCATTCGATATCATTATAAATGATTTTGTTGGTTTATAAATGAAAGAAGTGAAGCTTTAAAGAATAGATTTTAAGCTATGAAATCAATAAGCTAGATGAAAATGTGCATAAATTTATTAAATGTTAAAAATTATATGCAACTGTTAAAAACAATTTGGAAGTCAATATGCCCATTATACTTTATGCATAAAATGAACGATTTTATGCATTATAATGCAAAAAATATATATTTTTAAATTTTTAACCACATTTTGCTGTTCAAAATCAATCTGTTGAACCACTTTTGCAGTTGGTTTAGGAAAATAGATAAGTTTTTTCTTTGTAAATAGATTCCCTATCGTTTAAATAGAATGCGTTAGAAATGGTAAAGCTTTTGTTCCAGTATATTTTTATAAATGAACTCTAAACACTCATATATTAGTTATGATCACCCTGTTTCAATAAAACAACCCTTAAGCACCTGAGCTGGCACCCCATCTCCAAGCCTCCACGCCACACCAGAGGGAGGACGTTTGGCCCTGACGGATTTCACGTGCACCAGATCCGTTCACACGACGGATTTTTGGTGGAATTAGGTCCTGAACCTTAAACCCTCCGGTTTCGAAGCCGAAATTTTACCACCAGGCCACCGCAGCTGTTATCTTTAAGAAAGAGTGGTCTGTAAAAGTTTGCACCATACTTAAACATTATGATGCTTGGAGATGGGATGATCATTGATTCGAACTCAACTCTTGTGAACATTCCCCGTTTGTATAGGTTTAGGGCACATTAAATTTGTCATGGGTGAAGATCTTTACATTGGTATAACTTAGAAATTTGAAAAGTGAGTGTCATACCCATCGTATGATTACGTTATGAATTAGTTTATCACTAAAACACCCTCGTACAGTTAAAAAATGAGATGTTAATCTAACTGTATGAAACCAAATATTTTACATGTTCTCCTACAGTTAAAATATATCCCGTGAGTTTGGATTTACTTCGCAAAGCATCAAAATTATATTGAATTACATTTAACTATATTGTTGCATTTCTATTTTTATAGGTAATCTATGCCAGCCATCTTTTATTTGTTTCTTTCATCATTATTTTCCTTATTAAGTGAGGAAGTGTATTCAACAAATATTCTCTTAATATCGGAAATTCTGTTACACAATTAGACCAAAAACATCAGTTCTTTCATGAAGTATCACTAATATTTTGGCCGTTAATGTATCGCTTTCGAAACTTTTTATTTCTGTACTTCTTGCTATAAACTATAATCAAATCTCTTTAAACTGTTGCCATCTCGGTTATAGCAGAAGTGACATTTTAACCCCTTAGAGGGAGAAATATCTTTAAAACTAGTGAACGAGACAATGTCGTAACTATAGAGGTGCAGTATTAGCAAAATGCTAGACACAGATCTTTTTTTGCTCCCGGCCTAAGATGTAACATTTACATAAATATATAGACATTATTATTATCCTATCTTCCAAGATTGTATGGTAGGTCTTATCCTTCAAGTCTACATGAGGGTAACATATGAAGAGAGTTCCATACTGTCTAGTTATGCCATAGACTGATAAGTATGTTTATGTATTTGGTAGGAAGTCTTAAGTAACTAAAACCTGTGTTAATCGAAGTTGCTCATATATGCAATAACTCTTTTCATTTGCTTTTTGATGTGGCCTAACCATACTAATGAAAATAAATTTTGTAAATTACTTTGGTAAAAATAATAATATTTTTTTCTCATTCTAGTGGAACAGAAACAGACATGGAATAAAGCAGGTCATGATCACTTGGACCCAGCAATCTGGTTATCCAGTGGTAAGGTTTGAGAGGGATTATGAAAACAGAACCGTATTACTTTCACAGAGACCTTTCACAATTTATCTAGACGATATAGAAGAAACTACAGAAACAGAGGATAGAAGGTAAGATGCTAATACTAAGTTAAAAATAGTAGTCAGAATATTTAATTGATAAAAAATACTCCAGAGAATCAAAATCATTTATTAAATATAGTTTATGATACATATATTGCAAATTCGATTATTTTAAATGTTTATTTCAGAGTTTGGTCTATACCCGTGACATTTACTCATGGCTCAGAACTGGATTGGTCCACTAAGACAGATTTTTGGTTGACTAATAAATCAGGTGAATACTTTAACGATAACTATTTTTGGTTTAAATATTGTATCATATTGCTTTTGAGTAAAATTTTGAGTTTTTTCGATAAATAAATTTTTGCTTTGAATGGAATAATTTCAAGGACAAAAACTGAAAATAAGAATTTAATGCAAACAGTTATTCCTAATGTCTGGCAAAAATAGTGAATTCGAGACAACATTTCGTAGGCTTAAAAAAGAATTCTTATTACCTTATTAACTATTTTTTTTATTTAAATAACGTCAAACATTTTTATACCTTTCTTTCCACAAAAAAGAAAGAAAACATTCTGATGCAAAAAGAATAACTTCAGTTGCTAGCGACAAAAAGAAAATTCTGTGTCATTTAAAGATAGCATCTATATAAAACTGAACTTCCTAAATGCGGATCAATAAATTTATTTGCAAAAACGTAGGAAAGGCAATAGGTGATATAAGAATCGGTAAGAGTGCTTTATTCGGCGCTTTAATATTAATCGTTAAAGTTTCGTTTTTCTAAAGTTTTTAGGAAAAAAATTAATTAATTTTTAATTTGAGTTATTATTATTTTCACTGTAAAGTAGGCTTCAAAAACTGTAAAGTAGGCTTTCGCTTGAAGATTTTCTTTTCATCTGAGATATGAAGTGAGAAATTAATCGCTAAAAGAAAACTTGACGCTACGGGAACCACGAGTGATAGACAATATCAGAAAACAAATCCATGATAAATCGGTGGGAATGATTTCCCGAATCTTTCTCACATACTCTTTAATAAATGTACGTGTGTATTATTAATCGTAGCCACTAGCGAACAATACTTACGAACGAGCCCATAGGAGTGCGATTTATGGCGACTAATCGCTGGAATGCGGTCAATTAAAAAGTACCTGAAAAGCCGGCTGTGTATTTTGAATGCCGTTCTATTCGACAGTTTAAAGTCAAAATTTGGATCAGAATTACAATTGTAGTCACAATTTACATTACCAAATTTAATTTTTTAAATCATTGCGGTTGGATGCTTGTGAAAATACAGATCGATAGACAGTCAACATCTTGATGAATTTGATTTAAATTGGATGCATATCTACAGTTTAAATGTTAAATCTGTGCAAATATGCTATCCATCTACTTCCCTTCGTTTTGTAGTTATCATATTAACTTATATTCGGACAGCTGGACAGACAGATTTCTTCTGAATGGATTTCGTTTAAAAGTTTGAAAATAAATTAAAGTAGAGACCTTTTACCAAATTTCATTCACCTAGCTTCAAACGTATAAGAATTATCTTATTTACAGACAGAGAAGCATGATGCCAAAATTGTGTTTTTCAGACGCGGGGAGGTCTGGAATTTGGAGATTCTTCAAAATATCGAATTCGAATTTTTGAGGATTACAGAATTATGCCTTTGTACTTTTCGTATACGGGAAATTAAAAATCAACTTTCAATACATTAAATAAAATATTATTTCTAATTGCGAATATAAATAATATTAAAATTTTAATAAAAAGAAATAATATTTTTAAATATTTCAAAGTTGTATAATATGAATTGTACGTGCTTAGCCAACTGTATCGGAACCAAAAAAAAAAAAAAAAAAAAAGCACAAGCAACTTTTTTTTCCAAAAATTTTTGTGGAAAGCGCATATTAATTAACTAAACCGAACTAGTTAATTTTTAATTAATTGGATTCATTTTTAAAATTTTTTTTTATATATTCTGATTGCTTTTATGTATTTGAAGATGGTGATTAGTAAAATTTTCTTTTCTTTCATTGCCGATAATTATTTTGTATCCCTTATTTTAATGCATATTAAAGTAATTTATCTCGAGCAAGGATTTTTATGTATATTAATTTATTTTGATTTTCACCAATAAGCAAAATACGATGCTATATTAAAACACTTAAACAGATTTAAGAGTTGGAAAACTATTAAATTGCATCACATGAAAATAATGAAATATCTGGAAACTATGAATAAAATTTCTTCCTAAAGACAAATTTGTACTTGCTTTTGATGAATAAGATGCTTTTTGAAAAAGGTAAAAGATTTCTTGCTATGTGAACAATTTCTTACAACGAGTTTTCCTACAACCTAGATTTTTTCCTATTGAGTTTCCTTTGCCATCTGATTGATAAAAGAATTCAGTTAATATTATCACTAGTAAAAATGTAAAGAATTTTTGAATGTAATAAAAGATATCAGAAGTCTTAAACAATCTAGGAATATCTTTAAGACTAATTTTAGTTTCCAGTTTCCAATTTAAGTTTTGTATAGATATCTCATTCACTTTGAATGAAAGACAGAAACCATCTCTCTCCTACCGGGACATTGCTCTGTTTCAATACTCTGTACAAATTGTAATACAAGCAAGTAACCGTAATAGTCTGTTTAGCCTCTGACATTGCAAAGACGGGATTGAAAGAATGTCAGTCGAGATAAAGGATGAATAAAGTAAAAATGAGAACAAAAAATTGGAATAAGAAATGCCAGCTTTATACAAATTGTTATATTTATCTTTATTGGAAACTGACATCAATGTTTAAAGGGAAATGTTTTGAAAGAGCTGAAACTTATTCTTATAGCCTTCATGGAGCGTTTATCAAAGGTCATTTTGTCTTGATCCTGAAAACTAACTGTTTGTTTCAAATTAATGGAAATTAAAAAGTGTCCAGTTTGATTGTTCAAGTTCGATCTGCTTTTTTTATATTGAATCTATTGTTAAAGTATTGAAAGCAGGAAAATTAAAGTGAAGGAGAGATGACTGTTGCTAAAAGTATTTAATTTTTCTTTTCAAACCAACACAAGTACGAAGTTCAAAAGTTACCGGCTTGGCGTTTAACTTGGGATAGACTACCCCTGCCCAAAACTTAGCTTTCTCCGGCGCCTTTTACTGCTTTCTAATTCTATTAACTTGGAAAATATTTTTTCAGGTTTAAAATGATTTATCAGGGAATTGAATTATTATAAACCTATAAGACTGAGTACAATATATATTTTATAATTAATCATTGTTTGATGCGAGCAATTTTAATTAAGTACAACTACTAACATGCAGATTGAGCATTAAAAAACTGCAGTAAACTTATTTTCATATCAAAATAAAATTATTTATTAATTTGAAAACTGCATTGACTATACACATGAATGTATATGAATAGCTTATGAATAGCTCTGCGGAGCTTTAACAACTCATTGTACAAGATTACACTTGCGGTGACATTGATCTGCAATCTTGATAAGCCAAAGTAATTATTGATATTATTATATTAACTTCTGAATCTTAGAGTCGCATATTTGTACGTGTACTTACATAGTCCCCGTATGATGAATAAGATAATTAGTCTCTATCTCTGCAAACAAAACTCAGTTCTACTATTTGGTGAATTTTTATAGAGGTAGTCTTAGAACTTTTTGATATATATATTCAGATCTGATGCAGTTTGCAAAATAATTAACTAATTTAATTTGGTAGTAATTTAATGTGGTTTGTTTAACGAATTTAATTTGGTTTGGTTAAGGAATTTAATTCGGTAGTAACTTAATTTGTTTGGTCAACGAATTTAATTTGGTAGGTAGCAACTTTTATTCAAATACCCTGATGATATCCTTATTAAATATCCTCTGAATGTATGTTCTAAGTATCGTTATATATATATATATTCGAAACAATGTCTAAACAACTTGGCAGTGACGAATCCCATGGATAACATGTTAATGCATATTTTTTTGTGTCTTTCTTTGTTCAAAACACCTACAGATCATTGTATTTTCCATAAAAAACCCCATATAGTTAATCTTGAGTTACAATCGTTTAATTTGATATATCCAATGTTTTCTTTCTGCTCTTTGTTTCGGTAATTTCGCATTTTTCATTAATTTTTGTCAAATTCATCAAAAATTACATATTTTATTTTTAAATGATTTACAATCCGAAAAGAAATTATAAATATTTGTAATTTTTATAAAGCACAGTATTGTTCGATGAAAACGCATCCTTTTATATTTTTTTTTATGAATTTTAATTTGGCAATATATGCTGTTGAAAAGAAAGTAATTTTAGTCGGTTTATACAATAGAAACGCATTGGCTTTTATTTTATTTTTTAAATAATCTACATATCACTATGAAAAATATGACAAAATTTAGGATGTTGCGTTTACATTTACCAGTAATGTAAGCAAGAGATAAACTTTTCAAAAGGTATGCATGTTATATAGAGTATTATTAGAAACCCTATGTAACAAATAATTGCGTTATATCATACTACTTCAAATAAATCTACATAAAATGATGTGTACGACACAGAGAATCAGAGCATAGTATTGAAATATTATTTTTATCAACAAAAATTTATCAAAATTTACTTACTTTTATGTTAGCATTTTTACATGCATTCAAAAATGTCTTGCTATGAAAGAGGGAAACAAAGACAGGTACTCTAATATTTAAACTATCTGATAAGCATTCTAATTTTTAGCTAAAAGTCATAATGAAAATGTTAAACAGTTGATATTTCTAGCTTAAGCAGGACCAACTTTAAGAAATCTGACCTTTCCCAGACGCAAATCTGATGCATTTAGGTTTGCTCAATATCATAGCCTCTTAAACTTTTTCTTTTCGCGAGATTTTTTCAGGCAATAAATAAGTAAAATTAAAAAATTAAAATAAATAAATAAGTAAATAAACCACGTTGTCAAAATTAGAAACTATATTTTCTAATTTAGATTTGAGAAAATGGATTGATTAAAGCTTTAAGAATAAGTGGTCCTAATTAAATATAAATGAAACAAAAAGATATTTTTATCCAACATTCTTTTAGAATTTTCTGCTTAACAACGTGGGTGTACTCAATATCAGAGCTTCTTAAACTTTTCTTCTAGCTCTCCATTTTCGCAAACCTAAAATAAGAAAATAAATAAAGATACTGAGCAGTAATTAAATATAATCGAACAAAAGTCAATTTACCAAACAGTAATTTTGACTTTCAGAACAATATCAAAAGATTATTCCATATAAATAAAAACTTCTTAAACTTTTTTTTCTTGCGAGGCGTTATTGGGCCAGATTATATTTCACGAACTTCAAAATCAAAAAATAACTATAAAGAAGAAGCTTCAGTTGATTTTAAATATAACAAAATATTATTTAAAATATTTAATAAGCATAATTTGATTTGAAATCAAAATTATTTTTTGATTATTTTTACTTATGAATCTTATTAAAACAGAAAGAAAAGTTTATCATGGAAATTTCTGAGACTCATAGTTTAAGAGCCATGGTCTAAATGCAGTTGCTGTCACACTATGATTGTACAATAGGATGGAACTAAAATAACCTTTTTTTTTTCTTTGGTAATAGTACGGAAAAGTTGCCTTTTAGGTTCAAAAACAATATTTAAAAAATTGATTGCAATATTGCATTATCTTGAGGTGCCGCAAAAAGCTTGAAATTTGTAAAAAGAAAAAAATTGGAAGTTTAAAAAAGGGTCTTAAAAAAATTTTTTTTTAGATTCTAGTTTGGCAATAGTGGTGAAAAATTAGCTTTTAGGTTCAAAAAGAATTTTCAAAAAATCTGATTGCAATACAACAATATTTCGCGGTGCCGAAAAAAGCTTAAAGTTCGTAAAATAATTGAAAAATTATCAACTTTGATCAAATATTTGTATGAATGTTTTGTTCATATAATGTTAGATTGTGATGATTTCTGCATTATATGATGATTGTTCATATAATGTAGAAAGATAATTTCAAATATCCATATAGGCATTACAATTGGAAAAAATTATTAATTACAAAGTATAATAATAAAAAATATTTTTTATGTCCAATTTTGCGTTTCTTACTTCTTTATCCTTAATGATTACAAATGTTACAGCAGCAAAATGTTTGTTTCTACTTCACTGCCGTATTAAACAGTTTTTTAAATTAAATTTTGGTAAATTCGCACCTGAGTTAATTTTTTCTCTTATGTATACTCCTCTTACTATTGAACCACAGACATTTTGAGCCGATTCGGCCACCAGTCTTATAGTTCTTTCCACTACTTGCATGTGACAAGAAAGTCAGGGAAAGTCGATAACCGAGTCCCTATACTATTTGGTTCATCATCAGATGCCCTCTGTATAAAGTTTTAACTTAATATTAAACCACAAAAGCACTTGGTAGTTTTATTGCTTCTGGTCTATTTGATGGATCTGGTTGGCTGCCTCTTTTTTTAAAGAACACTGTTGTTTTCTCAGCGTTGTCATTGTTGCCAGTAATCGTTTTTGATGCACTAGTATTTTTTGCCCGTTGTTGATTAAACTTAACTATTCTCTGTAGTTTTTTACTCTTTCTGGTTTCTTTCTCCCTCAAAGCGCTTGTGGCAGAATATAAATATTACCTATAACCATTTTAGTGTTAGAGCATTGGTCGTTTAGAATCTTTTATTTCATAACTGGCACTTTATTTTATACAACTCAGCAATATCAAACAAACCTCTAGCTTTTTCTCTAAATTCTGTGAGATTGAAATTAAACTTATTTGAACATTTTATGCTTTTAGATTTAAAAAATTCCTGTATTTAGCATGATAAGCTTTTATCATTTGTGAAATTCTTTTGCTAGAAGCAACGGGAATAGAAGCTTTTGACCATAATTGTTCTATTATGGGAACTAAAGCGTGACATATTTCGCTTATAGAGAGATCCTTCTCTGAAGCAATTTTCATGTTATGTCTAGTATAACAGTAGCACTAGATTCGTCAGTAGTATGTTCAACTTCAAGCAAATCACTAAATTTCCCAAAAATAGAACGCACCGATATTTGTCTTGTCTTCACTAATTTAAACTGATCCATTTTTACTCACAGCAAAGCATACAAGCCCAAACTAACAAATCAGTTACTTTAATCAGGTACACAATAGACGGATGGAAGACTCAACTCAACTTAACTCAGCAAAGCTGCTGATTTGAAACCAGCTCTGTCCTTGTCATCGGACGCAGACAAATCTCCGCCTTACCTCAATAACAACCGCTCCGGCGACGATTCAGTGCCATGCCAGTGCAATAGTAAAACTGTTTTGATATTTTTATTCATATGACAACAACCTATTTAAAGCCTTTTATTTCATAATCGAGGCACGCAAAAATCCTTAAAAAGTGTGCTTTTATGAAATTTGAACGTCTTTGCGGCACCTGTAGACCTACTCCAATTTTTTTCATATTTATAATTTATTTTATTTACACCAAAAGGCAACTTTTCCGCTCTATTTCTAATTAAGAATCAAAAATTGATATTTTCGTCCCACCCTACTGTACAAGGCTTAATCCCCGTACAGTTGTTATTATTATTAGTTTGAGAGAATACTTTACAATTTTTTTTCCAGCAACAAATGTTATTTTCTTTTTAACTTCTTATACTTATCGTTTTATATAGATATAATAAAAGGTCTTCCTGATGAAAATACCTGGTTTATTGCGAACGTGCAGCAAGTAGGATACTACCGAGTTAATTATGACTCAGATAACTGGAATTTAATTCTGGAACAACTTTTGACAAATCACACGGTACTAAAAATATTTTAATATAATTTTGCAACATTTCAAAACATCAGTTTTAATGATGGTAAAATAATTTTGACCTTTTCTCTCTGTAGGTTATAAATGTCGTAAACAGAGCTCAAATTTTAAGTGACATCCTTAACTTAGCGAGGTAAGGCAGTGTATAATTTTATGTTATATGCAATCTTCTGTGCATAATATGTTCTTTTTACTATGTTATAACATACTTCTATAAATAATTTTTAATATATTCTCTTTTGAAAAATAAATGCATTAAGTTGAAACAATAATGACTGATTTATTAAATTTTCAAAATTCAGACTGATATTTGGAATATCTTTTAAAATATCACAACTATAATTTTCACCGAAAAAATAAAATTTTAAAACATTTTAGTTTCACTCTGATTAAGAAGAAAAAAGATCAAAGCTTGATATAGGTATTTAAAATTTTTTAGGTTAGTTTCTAAACTTCCACTGAGTTCTCAAAATCCACTTAAGTAACGCATTATGGTTTAGATTTTTATTTATTTTTGAATAATATTTTCTTTTACTTCATTAGCAAAATTGCAGCTCTTTGTATTTTGAAACAATTTAGGAGTTATTTACTTAATAATATGAAAAGAATTATAGACTTTTAAACATTACTGCTTTTAAATAATTTTCTAGAAACTTAACACAGTTTTTATACCAGTTGGAAATTTATTATTTTCAATGCAACTCATAATTTCCGCTGGTTAAGTTCCGCTGGTATTGATTTTCTGATTGTTTTGCATCTTCTCTGTTCAATCTTTTCATTCTTTTTACTTGAAATTAGTCCAGTTTTATTAAAAATTTTTGGCTTACGGACAGAGTTAAAATAATATTTAACAATAATATTTAATAAATAAATCTTTAACAATTATTTTTCTATTTTCATACAAATGTGGCAAATTTACACGATTGAAAAAATACACTTTATACATACAAATACACTAACAATACATACAAATAATACATTAAAATATACTAAGAACGTAACCTTGCAGAAGGATATAGAGTGCTAAATAATCTTCGATATATGTCTTTTCTAAAACAAATTTTAATTAAATTCCTTTCCTAAGAGAAATCTAGTGATTACGGAAATATTAGGGCGAATTAAATGAAACCTTTTTTTCAAGGAATAAGAAGCTTTGATAACTGACAAAAAAATTATTACATTCAAATTTTTTTAAACGTAAACAAAATAATTTATTAAATATTACCGTTTTTGCCTTCTGATTTTACTTTATATTTTCATTCTGAATTATAGATATTTTTTATGCAACAAGGTTAAATGAACCTAATAGACTAAATTCACAATTCAAGAAATGTTCCTTATGAAAAAAATCATATTTCTGTTAAGCATGACGCAACTCGTTAAATATGTTGCATTTTAACCCTACTCTGCAGGAATTTTCATTTTTTCAGTAAAAATTAACTCATATAAGTGGGAATATATAATATTAAAATGCACTCTAGTGAAAATATACTGCATAAGTAATTCTAAAACTAAGTGTGAAACTAACGAAAACAAAATATTAAGTGCTTAGTTAAAAATATTTTACACTTCTAGTCAAAAACGTAGACGGTAGATAATTTTACGAATTAATTATTAAATTAATCAAAATTAATAGATGCGGGTAAAAATGATAGGGATTCGAATATAAGCACATTCCTACTCAATGAAAGTTTATGCAGTTAGTATTTACACTGAATCGAAATTTAAAAAGATAATTATTTATCCATTTTCCCACAGATCTGATGAAGCCGAATATGCCTTAGCCTTGAACATGACCAAATATCTTTTCCTCGAAGAGGAGTACCTCCCATGGCAGGCAGCTTTTACGGCTTTCAAGTATCTTGACATTATGTTAGCCAAGACCCCAGGGCATGACGAATTTAAGGTAAGCATAATTATTAATAAGGAATCTTAAGTGAAGAAGTTTTCTTTTTCTTTTTTTCTTTTTTCTTTTTTATTTGAATTGATAGAAGATTCTCGTTTGTTGGCCTCGAGTTGTTGAGCGTAGAACTATAATTGAAGTGTTTTTCGCCCATTCAGTTTTGACTCCACGTGGACGAGATATTTTTGGCATTTTCCCCATTATCTCAGACTCTTGACCTCCATAACCTTGCATAATTTTTATTTTGTTCGTTTTTATGAGTTTCGATTTTCTCTTTATTTCTTCTATTTCGCATTCTTGCGGGTATATGGATTTTGATAAGGACTAACATTCATAATTCTGTGATACTTATGAAGGAGTACGTATTAAGGATTCTAATGGCCCGTAGCGATATTTTAAATTATGAGGAAAATGTTCTTTGATCTTGCGATTTCATGGCGATAAAAGTGCTTTTATTGCTCCAAGTTTTTGAACTCTTTTGACCTGATTTTAATATGCATTTTATTCGAAATATATGATTTTTATTCAAATTATGTTTCATTTTACCCTTTTATTTCTTTTTTCTGACGGAAAAAAGGAAGCAAAGCATACATACGTATAAAAAGGGAATTATTATCTGTTATTTCCCATTATTATTATTTCGTGTCTATACATTATTAAATTATCTATTAAAATACATTATTTAATAATATATTAAATCTTATATATTATATTTTATATATTAAATTTAATATATTAAATATGATAGATCAAGTTTAAAATTAATATACCATATATTGTGATATTAAATTTTGAAGGAAAATATTGTTCTTTGATCATTTTGGCTTCTGCAAAACGTTTTATTTTTATGCATTCTTCATTATTTAATATTCTGAAAAACTCTTAGGAATAATTTTAATGTACATTTTATTCAAGTTTCTATTATATTTCACAATTTTCCTTTCCTTTCTTTTCTTATTTTTTCCTTAGTAACGAATCAGAGGAGTCAGCGACGTCACAGTAAAGCCCTCGCAGCAATTTTATTGCGGTGACATACGACTCCATTTCGTAACATGCAAACGCCGATGCATGTTTTTTTTACCATTAGTCACCTTTTCTCTTCCACGAAAAATAACGAATCGATTCTAATATTAAATTTACGAGGCGTATTTTGTGCACATTAAGTGAGAGTGAATTGAATCCATTCAGATATAGACCCATAGATTCCAAAATTTTATGTAGTCATCATTAGATTACAAAGAAATGACTAACTTTCACTAGATTTTCAAATGTCGGGAAGTGTTGATCTCGGTGATTTTAATGAATCAGCACATGCTCTCATTAGAATACATTGAATTCATCTGGATATTAAATGAATGCCTATACAGCCTGCAATGAATTATAAGGATAAAAATTTAAAAAGTCTACAATCTTTTTAAATTTCAAATAAGATAGACATTTCTCTTATGGATAGGAATCATAATTTCACAGTAATATTAATGATGAATCTATTGGGAAATTAAAATTTTTTTTATAATAGTAGAAAATAAAAAGAAATTGGATATAAATGTGAGATATTCATGTAAGAAAATAAAGGCATTTAAATAGTACTTCGAATCTTTATGAAAAACCATGCAAAAGATATATAAAAGTTTATCATTCCTTCCAGTTTTTCTTAAAGAATATGAATAAACATGATTAAATTATTTGTTGTTATGTATTGTTAAGCCTTAAAAACATTAGCTTTCTTCAAAATTCCTTATAATGCGGAATTAAAAACTTCTAATGCACATAATTTTGAGATATATATTTTCTTTTAAGTTAAATACAGAAAAAAATGCATGAAAATTCCACCTTTCCTTTAAGTACAGAACTTAATAACAAAGACTGTAATTTTGTTTTTTCTTAGGAATACATACTTGCAATTATGACTCCTCTTTACGAAATCATAGGGTGGTCTTCAGAAGTGGATAAAGAAGATATTACGGCAATGTAAGAATAAATTTATTACATTTTTTCATAAAATTCGTAATTAAACTATAAGTAACATTTAAGTTACTGAAGTTATGAATTTTTTCATATTTTCTGTATCCTTTTTCATTTTTTTAACCGTTTGTTGAAACATTAACATTTCGGTTCTTCTGGAGTCGTATTAGCGATGCTGGGCATGTTAAAGGCCATGCCGAGAAGGGTTGTGTAACGTTGTTTACTGCATAAACTGCTTTACAACGCTTATGCTGACTTATTTTTTAGTTGGCATGGAGCTGGTATTTGCCATGTTTTGAAGCCGACATTTTATTTTCTCGAAAATATATAAACGGGGCACAGAAATTATTTTAGTGAACTTTTATATTCATTTCAAGCATTTAGTGATAATATTATTTATTACACTTCCTATAATTTCATAAATCACTACAATTTCCAAAATAAAAATCATTAGTAAGAAGAAATTTCCAAAATTATTAATTGATTCTTGAAATTCCACCATCACTTGTTTTCTCAAGGCAGAAAATGAAGTAAAAGATAATTTTTTTAGTAAATTTCTTGTGGTATTTTAGAATAAAACTGCTTTTCGAACTAAACATTTTTTAACTGACAGATTTTAAATAGGTAAACAAATATATCTAAAGAAAATTATCATAAATAAATTATTATTCAATAAAGTTTAGGTAAATGGATAGTATAAAATTTTTAATCAATTCAAATCAATGCGAAATTTTTGTTAATACGTTTACGTAAAATTTCAAAATGATTTGCTGTATTTTTTAAAAGAACTGACTCAATAAATTATTTAATATTTTAGCTATAATATATTTTCTGCTCACCTAATTATTACTTCGAATTTGTGTGAACAAAAGAAGGTGCTTTTTAGTGCTGAATGGTGCTTTGCCAAAATTAAAGCAACTTTTATTTTAACAATTTATTAAAGCAACTTTTATTTTAAATCATTTAAAAAAGTATCCATTCGATGGACCAGAGAGTTTTCCTTTTGTTCAAAGAAGCATTTTTCATGCATATCTAGAAAATAATAGATAGAAATATACTCTCCAACTTGTAGATAAATTTTTAGAAAATATTTCGCTTTTTTTTATAATATGTATCCTTCAGATAAATGATTTAAAAACTTTACTAGCAAGGAAAACAAATCGCTAAGAAATTGAGTTGCAAGTTGTTACTTTCTGCTGTCTAAAATTAGAATTCTATTTTCAGAAGACTGTATTTTCTGCTCTATTTCTTAGCATTCCTCAACTATTGAAAATACTTAATAGTATTTCCCTTTCTACATTGCAACAATTGAAAGAAATTAAGGGCAGATGAGTGGATACTGTAATTTTAATTATATGTATCATAAATGTGTCTTACAGTGTTATGATTTGTTTTAGATTGTTAACATCCCATTTTAAAGCAACACTAGGGTTATTTTGGGATTTGATCTCGTAATTTTGAATCACGATCAGATAACGAGGTTGACACCTGACCTTGCACCCCCTCTCCAAACTTCCTCACTACACCAGCGGGAAGACGTTTGGCCCAGACGGATTTAACGTGCACCAGACCCGCTTA
The DNA here is from genome assembly GCA_026543865.1 of Argiope aurantia. NCBI lineage: Eukaryota > Metazoa > Arthropoda > Arachnida > Araneae > Araneidae > Argiope > Argiope aurantia. Next base: position 98,827 of record JAPMOR010025152.1, on the reverse strand, counting down.
CACGACGGTTCCTCGGTGGAATCGGGTCTCGAGCCCGAAACCCTCCAGTACTGAAGCCGAGACCTTACCACCAGGTCACCGTGGCCCAAACGACTTTTATTTTTAATTATAACCAGTAATCTCATTACCACAGAACTGAGCCGTATAAATAGGGCTTATTGTGACTGGCCCAAACGACTAATGGGAACGTAATTTTTAAACGCAGTCAAATTATAAAGATGGCATCTCTCACTTTGAATTTGAGATCATTTGACGCTGGATTAAAACTAGGTCAGCAGATTATCGGTGGAACCAAATCTCATACCTTGAATATACATATCACAATCCTGAAATATTGCCATGAGGACAAAATGGCCCTTTCATGCCCTTACATATCTTATTTCTATACAAAAGAGAGGATAATTTTCTTCCCATTTAGACCGGCTGGTTATTTTTTTTAAAGAGCATTTAGTTGATACTTGTTGTGATATAATATAATTTGCTTATTCACATTTCGTTCAAATAAATTTTCTAAGAATATTCTATTATACTGTTTGGATGGGAACTCATTATTTAAGAGGACTTAAATTTTCTTTTTTGTGTATTTTTAGCCTTTTGTTGGGTACATTAGATGCAATAGGTGTACTTTTCACGATTTATTTTCTTGACTTCTAAAATTGGTTACTACCGAAGATTAAGATCACCGTTTATTGTTTGAATAATTGCGCAAATTACTGTAATAATAATAATAATGTAATAATAATAACGTGCGCTTGGTAAATATCATATCTACTTTTTTGAATCACACATCATCAGGTAAATTTGGCCATTCATCGAATGAGTGTACTGTCTTTGTCTTTTGACTATAGTTTAAAATTAAAAAGTAAATTCCGAAATAGTTCTTGTATATTCAAATCGGCACGTTAATTTAAAAGAGCGGAGCAAATTATTCGATTTTCTTTTATCAAGAAGAATATTTATAATAATGGTCTATGATGGATTTTAATGATAATTTTTTTATGCTTATCATATGAGGTGGGGAATATGAAATACAAGTTATTTCTCTATGTACCATAGCTTGCTTCAATCATTGATCAGTTTTTGATATTTATCTCTTTACTCCATCCTATGCAGTTTTTTAAAAATAGCTATGATTCTAAGAACTGAAAGGGAATGTAGCTCTATAGATAAAATCTATTTTCAAAGAAAAATCATGTTGATTTTATAGGTACAGTTATGCTGCATGTCTTAAAACCGAGTAAAAATATAAAATTTGTTATATTAAATATAACAGTATTATATTTACATATAATTTACATATTTGAACAAAAGTAAATTTTAAGCGATACTAACTGATATTCTGCTCTTAAGGCACCATAAATTACAAATTGCATATTTAAGACAGAAAAAAGTCATTTGATGGAAATATTTCTCTAGTCTTAAGATGAGTAGAGACAAGTATTATCTCATTCATTGTTGATGTTGCCGTTTCTAGCTTGTTAAGTGCAGATTGCACTATCACTGATTGCAATTCTATGCAACCATTCAGAGAAATAGAAAGGATTTTCTTATGAGTGTATAAAAATGGATTCGACATTTGGGCAATTTAAATAAATGATCAAAGCCTGATCTTTGAAGATTGGTATGAATATGATAATCTTTAAATCCAAATTTAATCGTCAGTGATTGTCCACAAGTTAGGATTGCTCACCCTTGCTTTCTCAATATATTTGTAATTTTAATCAACAGGTTTCTGAGAAAAAATATATTGAAGTGGAGTTGCAGTTATGACCATCCTGGTTGTGTTAAGAAAGCTCTGGCCATGTTCCAGAAATGGAAGCAAGAGTCACCCGAGAATCAGACGTGAGTACTTTTTATCCATTTAATCTTCTTTGTTTATTATATAATTGATTGTAGGGACAATTTATACGGTAAGAAACTCTTTTATCAAGATAACACTAACATCAATTCAACTATACAATTAATTATTTCTTAATAAATTCACAAGTTATTTTCTTTCTACAGCTTATCCGCTGATGATCGAGAGATAGTATTATGCACTGGGATAGCTCGAGGACCTACAGAGGATTGGGAATTGATGTGGAAACGATATTTAGGAACAAATTTCAAGGCAGAAAAGAACACCTTATTGAAGTCTTTGGCTTGTACTAGAGAAACCAGATTGCTTAGAAGGTAAGAAATCTGTTATTTCTGTGGTAATTGTGAGCTTGTTCCATTTTTGAAACGAAGAATTCGAATTTAAATATAAAATGGACTGGGACACGGAGTATAGTTTCTAATTTTTCATAGGTAGATGCCTCTAAATGTTTTGGTACTAGATCTATAGAGATCCAATATAAGAAATTGTGCTTGCAGCAATAATGAACTAAAATCTTGATAAGATTGAAAGGGAAATGACATCGATGCATTTATATCAGCTCTTCGATTCATCTAGAATGTGCGATTTAGAAGCAGACTACATCTCATACATCATCAAAATAATCCCAATACAATGACTCCTGACTTAATTGCAATGATATCACTTGGTAGACTGTTTAATCAAAACAGCATATCAGTATCACTACAAGCACAATTCCATGCTTCAGAGATCTTTCTTATTTTTCACTCTTTTAAGACTTGAATCACATTTCATTTATTTATTTCTCTAATGTAATGTAGTTTATTAATTTCACTAATGTAATGTAATGTTATAAGGTGTACCCAAATGAAAAGGAGACTACGGTTACTGCAAAGAAATTTTAATAATAATCTTATAGTGACAGTTCATGTGGAGCAGTGCAACTATAAATTATCGCCATTGACAATGAAATACTATCCCACCGCGCAGAAAGTGAGTGGATGATTTCCGTGCAGACTCGCCGAGTTACTGAAGGAACCAGATGTTTGGTTACTCACTATGCACTAACTTACAATAAATAAGTATTTTGTGGATCATGTGCTGCTCAGTTCTTTTGCTTATCGATAGATCAACAGCAGTTTCACGTGTGGTGACCCGACAATTCTTCTGTATGAACTCCTGCACAGCCGAAACCGTGGCATTCTTTGTCACAAGGTATGCCTACACAAGACATGGCAAATCTTTGATGCTTATGTGTTCCGCCTCACAACGCCAATAAACCGTTCCCCTTTCACCCTGCGACAAATATGTGAAGCATACTCCCCTTCTGCGCGAAAAAATTGGATAATTGCTCTTTGTTCTGATCTGGAAGAATCCATAATGCAAGGAGCTGCGGAAATAACTCTCCAGAAATCAGAATATAGGTGAGAAGCCGTTAATTACGCAGGCGCAACTGGGAATAACATCATGCCATCTACTGCCTAGCACATTAATTCACTGCAATTTCATACAACATTGCTACAGTTTAAGTCTCCTTTTCATTTGAGCGCAACTTATATTAAAGTAGACTTGAAAGGGGGAAAAAATGCATCAAAAATGTGTTATCACATAGAAGAGTATCTTTTCATTATCTTTTAACTACAAAAGTAAAAAAATTGCATTAAAATAAATGCTTGTTTATATTTTTGCATTAAAAAACATGTGATGCCTGAAAATCGAATATGTCCATACGCATCATATTTTGAAGAATAAGAATGTTTAATGCTTTAGACACCTTCATATTCATCCTGAATAAATCGAATTAAAGCGTCACAATACTGAACACTATAGAAAAAAGCCAATGTTCATCAAAACTTCAGATTTAGGTGGTTAGGTGGTAGGCATTTGGAACTTCAGGAAACGAATCACTAAGTGAGATCCCTCAAATGAAATATAAAGATAGGAGAATAGTCGTCAATACTATGTTTATAATTCAATTACTGTCTTAGAATTGTTTATTCATAGTCATAATGGCAATTAGTCATGCTTTATAAGCAGTATAGTAAAAAGGGGCAATAGATACTATCAATTGGCATGAATATTCAAAAAAAAAATCCTTAAAGCATATAAAAGCTCCGAGTTCTCAGATAGGAAATAGTACTTTTTAACAGACGAACCTTTTCTTTTACATTACTTTTTCTATTTTTGCGTTATTCATTTCCCCTCATTCGGAAATTCACATTTCCATTTCCATTCAGAGATTCAGATTTCCGATATTTGGTATTCTTATTAGTTATAATTTTAATCACTACATATCCACAAACGCTTATTTATCCTGCCCTACCAGAGCTGTTCCCGTGTGCTTTAGCATAGCGAAATAAATAATTTTTTGTGGATATGCAATGGTTAAAATGAAACCATAATGTCATTTATAAATCTACCACCGTATATATAAACGTCCCATTAGCAAGCAAGTGCAACCGATAAGTGAAGTCTAGACTCATGACGGCAGAACCTGAAATGAAAGTAATAACACGCCATTCAAAATCTAGATTTGAAAATTTGATATACTAATTAAAAATTACGGCACGGTATTTATTTGTAAGGAGAAACCAAGAGATGTTTTCTAAATCCACAATTTATAGTTTTTTTTTTTTTTTTTTTTTTTTTGCCAACTATGTTGTTCTCACAATATTACAGCGCGCTTTAAAAAAAATTAATCAAAGTGCTCATCAGTCAATCATTTATTTTTGGGTTAGAAAATCTTCTATCATTGAATGCCAGACAGGTATGGCTTTCCAATCCTGAAAACAAGTATTTTCTTTAAAAAATTTATTGTCTGATTTATTGTAGACCCTTTAATCTATTGCGTCTACTAGGATTACTTTTCGATGTCTTTCAAATTTATCATGAAAATCAACGATGACTGGAATATGAAATTACCATAATTTAGTGCTTTATACTCCAGATTTAGCCATTAGTTGGCAGAAGAATTATTTGTTTTCCTAATCAACCCCTTATAAAGCTCCCATGCTGCAGTTAGACAAGGACCCCTTAAGTCATCAGAGAATGATTTACTTTCATGTCAGTGGCTCGCAATTGGGCACTTAGCCCTGAAGCTATCAAGAGAGTGATTTGTTTTTCAGATAGTTTGTGGTTGATAACCTTAAGCTTCTTTCTTGCATTTCAGCTGATAAAGAAAGTAAAATGTGAATAGATCATCTATAAATTTATCGTAGATATTTATCAGGCGAAAAGCTGAATTTATTTTATAAATGTCACTTGAAATGATCGATAATTTCAAGTTGTCGAAATAGCTTGGAGCAAATTAACCCAAACTTTGTGTACAGACTATGCTTGATATTAAGAAGAAGCATTTTAAAGTTACAGAGAATTAATTTAATCTGTATGAAAATTTTAGAAGATAGAATGGTAGAGTTTTAGAATAGTAAACTTGATGTAAATCTGTTACAATTTTCATGTTTCTGTTGCTTTTATTTTCATAATTTTTAGTTTTTCTAAGAAAACGATGTAATGCATTTTAAAATTTATTTAAAAGGAGAATAGGAAATTTTTTTTTCATATGGCGCAATAAATTTGTAAACATTTTGGATTCCGCAGGCGGAAATGAAAAAAGGGTTTTGGAGTTCGATACTATCCAGCTTTCTAAAATCAATTCGATAAATTAATAATTAGACGGTCGAAGTGTTTTCTATTAGTAAATTTTCCTCTATATACATGCAGTGGTACAATTATTGTATCTTTACATCATTCGAAAGTTTTAATACCCTGTTAGATTGAATCATTTCATGTGCGACATATACATTTATAGCTGTTGAGGTAAGACTAATTGGTAATAAAATTAAAGATTAGAAAAGGAGACCCAGATTTTATCCTCAAATGACTTGAAAAGGGAATAAAAACATTTTCCTGTTTCTTCATCAAAATCCTGTTTGAAGAGGATATATAAGATTTCATACGGCTTATTGTCGAAAAATTTAATTCGTTCATTGTCCATTTTGTACAACGATGAAACAAGTTTTAAATAAACTTTTATTTTAGGTTGCTGAAACGAGCCATGGATTCGAATTCCGGAATACCTCAACAGGATGGAAGCGATGTTTTTGTATATGTAGCAGAAAATTTCTATGGACGAGACATAGTTTATGATTTCTTCAAGCGACACATGGAAGAAATTTCGTTCAAGTAATGTGGTTCAATCAATCATCTAACAGAACTCGGTTTCTTGCATAAATTCGCAATCGAAATATAAAATATGATTTATTAATTTAGGAAATATTATCTCAACTACAATGGGCAAAATTTCTGAAAAACTAAAGCATTCTAATTTACAATATAAAATAATCATGAGACTAATATATAGATATATATTTATTATATATTTTAAAAATTATTGGCTAATAAACTCGTTTGAGTTGGATAAATTAGAAGTTACCGTAATATTTTCGAATTATATTTACTTCATTTCATTCATAAATAGTCACATTGCGCTGCGTTTAGTATGGTTTAGTTTATAGTTATATTAATGTCCCGTTTTAAAGCAACACTAAGCAAACAATTTTGGGATGGACCTCGTAATTTTGAACAGCAATCAGATGAAGAGGAAGACACCTGAGCTGTCACCTCCTCTCAAAACTTCCACACCACAAAAGTTATGCGCATAATGAAAATCGATTTATAAGTAAAATTTTTCAATAATTATATCGTAAATTTAGAAACGACTTAAAATAATTTTAAAAATAAGAATTTTATTTAATCTTTCGACTCATAATAACCGTAAATATAATAATAGTAATTTTAATGATAATAATCATTTAATAACAATGGATGAACTCAAAATTTTTGGCAAATACTTTAGAGATTAAAATTCTTCATTTCATTGAAAAATTCTTTTATTATACAAACATTATGAGTATTAAAAACCATCGTATAATATGTATTGGCATTTTTATAAACCTATAAATAGTGGTATATTTTATAAATCCCCAAAATAATTGTAATAATGAATTTGTTTACCTCCTGCCCCCAAATGTAAATAATGTTGTCAGATAAGATGATTGAGATGTATTAAATTGAACGATTAATTTGCTTTCGGTAAGCCGGTAGCGATTTTGAAATATTTAACTTCGGAGTGCTGAATTTGCTATTCACTTATGCGACTGTGAAAGCACATAGAAATGTCAAAAGTTCAAAACATACACTTTAGATATAAACCCATAAAACATTTATAGGTTTATAGAACTTCGCTTTACAGAATAGAAGATATAACTGAAATAATTTTTTTGTATTCACATTGCCTAACAGATTATCAAAAAAAAAAAAAAAAATAGACCCTCATTTTAGTTCAGTTTAAAGAGATTCAAACCCATTTTGAAATTATATGTTAGCTATTTTTCAGCAGGTGTCGCATTTTTGAGCTGCTACTATATGGCAAGGGCATTTGGGCGCTCCATCCCATTTTCATATATTCTACATCCGATTGAGGATATTTGATTTAGACGGCATTAGAATTCGCTAGAATCACCTACATGGAGGATCTATGTTTTAACAGGATTTCGAACGCGTGACCTTGTGGTCTCAAAATACATATTCTGCCAGAATCTACAGTTGCCCATTGTAATTTAAAAGTGAAAATAACTAGAAAATAATATGGAATAAATTAATGAGTTCATTAACTTTTAAGTAATTTATTATTTTTGCTTAACATAGTGCTCGTGATAGTTTTTTTTATTTGCATTACTTCAAAAAATTCTTGAAAAAGAAAAAATCATTGTTGTTCCTCGGTAATTACGAATTTGCAAACAAAGTTAAATTATGATGGTCTCTACTTATGTAGTTTAAATTAGATTAAGCTTTTGCTTTTAAATAAAATTGAATAAAAATAAATTTTTATAAAATCAATCTAAAAAAATAGAATGAATGATAAAAAAATATTCCGCAGAAATATTTTGAATTTGTCACTTGCAATATTGGAAATAAAATATCAATTAAACATAATTTTTTTTATTTCTACATATATTTTGCAGATTTGGTTCTTTTGCATTTGCTGCTGGAAATATAGTCGATCGTGTCACAGCTTCCTTGAATACCGAGAATGAAATTGAAGAAGTAAGTTTATAATAAATACAATAAACATTATTGAAATTTGATTTAGAAAACACTTGAAAGTTAATTTGTTTATTATGAAATGCATTTTTTCTTCTTTCACCTTTATTGGATGGAAGGCTGAAATTTCTAAAAATCACTTTACCAAAGAGAGATTCTCTTTGAAGTGACCGGAAAGTGGAAGAAAAGATCTTTGCTCTATTTTCACCGCTTATGGAGTTGTTTTTTTATTGTAGTCTTCTTTCTATTGCGATTAAACTAACCATCTCATATAGGGCTATAGATTGTAAAAGAGGAGCAAAACTATGTACAATATGATTAGAAAGCTACAATTCAATTCTGCGAAATTGGATGGTGAATTCCTATTGGACTAGTCGTTCAACATCTTTACCAGCCAGGAAGGAAAAAAAAAACATTCTACTGATAATGAATCTGTACCAATCAGCAAGCAGAAGAAAGTATTTTACTGATACAGTACCTATACCACCAGACGTATAAGGGAAATTTCTATTGGTACAGCATCTGTACCACCAGAAAATAAAATCTTAAAAAAAACATTCAGTAAAAATTTAAAAGATAAAATTTCAGATATACCAAGAAGGGGAAAATTTAAAAAAATAAATTTTCTTTTTCCTGTTTATAAACATTTATTGATACAAAAATGTTATTCTTTTAAGTCCCCCCCCCCTCCCCAGATTTCATCTACCCTTTCACATAGCATTAATTTTCAGATTGGCAAGATGGAAAACAGTTTATAAGATTCTATAAAATTGCAGATAATTATAAAGATAGGCTTTTTTTGAAATTTATTGCTTTCCTTCTTGTTTTTATCTTGCGCCAGGAAATCTCCTTAACATTCATATCACTCCTGTTTTTAATTTATTTTATTATTTTACTGTGTGATCCCACAGTATAAAAAAGACCTGTTTTAACTGAATATCTGTTGAAATCTTGAAGGAGAAAGCCACCAAGCTATTTAAAAAACAGTAGTTTTGGCAATGTAGGAAATAGTATTATCTAAAGAAAATTTTAGATTTTTTAGCTGTATTTATAATATTTCTTAATTTATTTTAATAGTTTTTAAGAGAATTAATTGCATTACAATTTGGCTTTCATTATCCTAATGGCTTTCAATTGATTAGAATACCATTTGTTTTAACAACGGTTATAGCGATTTTTGAGGTCTAAAAAGAACATCTGCCTTTATTTTTATGCAGTAAGTCTGAACACCTGCTCTATTAATTTTAGTAGATGGGAAACAATATTTTGATTAATGCTTTTTTTTATCTGTTTAGCTTCAGAGTATTCTGAAAGGAAGGAAAACGTCAGTCAAGGAAATACACAAAAGCTTGAAGTTAGCACTGCATCGATCAAAAACCAACGTTAAGTGGATGAAGAACAATTATGATAATGTGTACAGCTGGTTACGAGAAAACAAAGCATTGTGATTCACGCTCTTGTGTATTAATAAGTAAATGAAAAAGATATCGATAAAAAGGTGAACTTAATTACTAGATGCCTGGGTGGACAGAAAAAATTCTTCAAGAAATTTTGGTTTACTTTGCTCAATGTTGATTTTTTTTGTTTTATTTTAATTTTAATTTAAGATAAACGTGTAAATTATTATTTTTGCGTAAATTGTTTGTCTTCTATGAATTTTTCAGCGAAAGGATATGCATCTGCATGATAAAGAGTAATTCAGAATAAAAATGTAAATCGATTGAAATTATTGTTCTAAATTATGTAATCGTCATTTCTTTGTCAATGAAACTACTTATTTTACGTAATTTCCTTGTCAGTAGTAATATATTCTAAAGTTGATAACGTTAAATGTTTTGAAAACTGTCAATCCCGCTTCAAGATTTCAAAGTTTGAGAATTTCGTTAATTTTAAATTAAGACCTATCTAATTTTTTGATGGTATTTTGTATGAAAAGATATGGATAATATCTGCCTTGAAATTTATTCAAAAAATATCTTGCAACAAATAAAAAATGAAAAAAATAGCAATGATTGCATAAAAATAACAATGTTTGTAAATTCAACTAAAACTCTTAAAAAAGATTTTAAAAAATATCTCGAATTATTTCATCGTAATTTCAAATTTCAAAAATACTGTTTTAAATTATTTTTTTGAGATCTTAAAAAATTAAAGTTAAAGTTTTTTTTTAAAGTAACTTTAAAAACACAAACTTTGAATGTGGATTTTCTCCCATTCCATTAGCGAAAGCATTAAATTTTGTTTCGCTTAAAATGAAACTAAAATATTTTATATAATCGTCTGTCCTTTTTAAGTGCCTTCTGTTGTCATAAATCTTACAAAAAAAAAAAAAAAAAAACCTCATTTTTTTTGCTTATGATGTGAATTAACTTCAATCTATCTCTGCTTTCCTATGTTACATATAGAAAAAACAATAGAAAATACTATCTTATTAAAGGCAAAGAAAACCTACCATTTAAGACCATTAATGCAACCCTATAAAGATTCCCCTGACATTTTTTTTTCAAGTTGTCTCAAGTAGATATCATTTATTCCAGTCTCGTGTTGGGTTATTAAACGATAAGACAAAAACAGGTTCTTGATCTCGCACTCTGTCACAGGTGTACATAACTTTTCGAGCATCAACCCGAATTTTTTTTAGATACTTGTTACCCAAGCTTACGTCTGTCGAAATCATTTTGATTCACTCCAAATTATAACTCATCAATTTTCTTTGAGATAAGGGGTCATTCACACATAAAATTAAAAAAAAAATTCCTCCTCTTTTAAGTATTGTAACTTTTCGAGTCAAAGGATGCTAAAAATTCTGACACTTACTTGGAAATATAATTATTAATTGAAAACTTAAGGCATATATGTATATATATGAAATTAATTATTTTTGTTAAATATAAAGCTTTATTACACAGAATATTTATTATTCTCATTTGGAAATATACTGTTATTCCTGAAATGGAGTTAGTGATGTCAGAAAAAAAAATGACATGAAAAACAGAACATGGGTCGTTTCAGATTATCGATTATAAAAATATTTTGCAGAAAATATCAAATAACAGGAAAAATTCGAAATTCTAAACTTCTGAATTCAGATTTTGAATTGCAACAATTTTATTTAACTCTAATAACATTATTAAAAATACATCCGTAGAAAGTTTATAATTCGAAGATCAATCTACTTTCTTAAAAAAATTATTTCGGATGATCAGATTCATGAATACATTTCATGTGACCAATTTTGGTTTAAGATCCAATTCTCATCAATGAAAATTTCTATTAAAAAAAAAAGGTTCTTACACAATAACTTGCAATTGGCAAAAGCAGATATTGTCTCTAAAATTAAATTACATTAATTATATCTATAATGTTTTTATAAAATAAGATTATATATTGACTTAATAACTGAGATTCGACTAATGACTAATGATTCGTTTCGTAGCTTTTCTCGAGTTGCTGTTGACTATAATTGTTTAGTCTATTCGTAATGTGGGAAAATGACATATATATTGAACAAGACATGCATGCAGACGAAGACCTTACAGTAAAATATTTTAAGATCGTAAAAACATTGAATGTGTTTATTTTGGCGTCTTTTTTCATTATTAATTTAAAAGAAACGATTCACAAAACTGCTTGGATTTCAAATATTTCATTACGCCATCTATTTATAGACTTATAATATAGATATATAATGTTTCATTACGCCATCTAATAACGCCATCTATTTATAGACTAACTAAAAAATAAGTATAGTAAGGCCAAAGTGTGTTAAAAACATAACATGAATTAAGTGTGTTAAAAACATAAGTCAAAAGATTAAAACGTCATCTATACTTATAATAAAGCTCAATGTGTGTGTGTGTGTGTGTGTGTGTGTGTGTGTTGGCGCTCTACAGACCAGACCATTCAACCTACAGCTACCAAATTTGGCACGTGTATACCTTGGAGGCCGGGAATGTGCACCTGGGGGTTATTTTTTCAAATTTTTAACTAGAATTTTATTTATTTAAAAATTAAGCGAAATATTGACGCGTTTCTGCTATAACTGCCGAAAATATTACCGCACAAAAAAGATTTTTACATGAAGTTAAAGATAAAAAATATATCTTTTAAATGATACTACTGTTTTAATCTTAAAATTAAATTTCTATTTTTAATGAATTTTTAAATAAATATTTTAACTATGTTTTTCAATAATTTTTTTCGTCAAAAATAAAAATGAGGATTAAGCACGTTTCGCATTCATGAGAAAAAAATAGCTTTTTTCAAAGTGTTGCCATCACATTGATTAAAGCTCTAACTGAAAATAAATTAAATCTTTTTGGAAATGAAATCTGCAAAAATATAATTTTCGGCAAGTGTCTGTAGGAAATGAAACAAATATGAAATATTATTTTTTCTAAAAAACAAATTCAAGAAAAATTATTTTATGATCTTTTACACTCTCTATACAGGGTGTTTATTCAGTCCCGGATCCATTTTGATATTTAATGACTCATAAAATAATGAAGATGTAAACAAACTTATGGCATTTATTGATGGAATAACTCATATATTTTCGTTTTCAGGTTTGAATATTTTTACTTTTGTAAATATCGTCTGCGCGTGTTTTTAATTTCAGATAATTTCATTTTCCAGTCTAAATATCGTCTGCTTATTAATTGCATTCTTCTCTCTTTTGTTTTTGGCAACTATTGAAATGTTATGTTTACTTCTAATGCGTTTGTTCTATGTAGTACTTTTGTATGTGATGTTTTATTCGAGCGGATATTAAGGAGAATGCATACACCACAAGAGAAAGCACAGATTTTATGGTGGTCATAGAGTTAATTTCCAATCAACTAAATCACTGACTTTTAAGAGTTAATTTCCAATCACTTAAACTGACTCATTTATGAACATTTGAATATCACTATTCAATAAAAAAAGGATAATTTTAGATTTTCCATCGATCATTTCAAAGAAAATACGCCAATCAGCGCGCAGGTTTCTCAAGATTAATTGGCCTAAGATTATGAAAATGTTGAGTTTTTCTAAATTTTTAACATTTGAAACTTCAAAAATAAGTCTTAGTTGATCGTGGAAAATAGAAACATTCATTCATTTATTTAAAATTTGGTGTGTCCAGAATATTTCTCAGAATATGATACCTTACTGCATTAAATTTAGACTTCGTAATTTTTGAAATATATTTATAGGCCGGAACAAAATATTATTATTGATTTCATTTCAATCCTTTTGAAAGCAAAACTAAAAACTGAATATTATGCTGAATCTCAGAAATATTTGTTGAATTATTGTTTTAGATATTACATAAATGATGAAAAATATTTTGTAGTTTACATAAGACTTAAATACCGAGCGATTTTGTTTGCAATACTCACATTCAATAATAATAATAATTAATAAATAACAATAATGATGATAAATAAAATAAAACGCTTGGTTTTATTAAAAAAATTAATATTAATTGCAATTTCATAATTTACATTTTAAATTAAAGTTGAAGTTTTTCCGGAAATGACAACAAATTAGCAAAATATATATAGTAAATTAAACGAAACGATCTAAACAGTATAAGTTTGGTATGGCTATCAAAATTTGAAGATTAAAAATGTTTTTTTTGAAAATCCTTTACGAGAACAGTTACTTAAAATATTTAATTAAAAATTGTAGCGAGCGGTAATACTGGCGAACCTGCTGGTCGCCAAAGGCGGCTAGTAAATAAATATATTTAACTCCATTGCCCAAGACTGGTTTGTGCAACAGATTACAACATTTTTGATTCTATAATATATAACTAATCTAACTACCAATTAATTTAAAAGACAGAAAGACAGACTCGGACATGTTCTATTATCTCAGGTGTGCTCGACATCTGTATAAGGATTGAAACAACAATAAATGTAGAGAAATCTTCCTAGAAAAATGTGTTGTCTTATTAAGAGATTAAATTAATTCGTACATTTTTGGAGTCAAATTAGTTTCGTTTTATATATTACCAATCAATACTACATTTTCCTACCTTGCACTCCCAGGTATTTGCTTTTTTTTCTAATCTAGATCGGATCACGAAATACTTAGTATCAGAAATGTGGTTTCCTCGAAACTTTCTCGCATTCTCTCGAATAAATGACTTGTGGATTATTAACCATACGCCATAAGTGAACAATAGTTACGAAAGAGCCTATTAGAGTGTGACCTATGGCGATTAATCGCTGGAATGCAATTAATATAAAAGTACCGAAAAATCGAGTGTGTATTTTGGTCACTTATTTTCCGACAGATTAAAATAAAATTTGATGCAGAATTACAATTGTTGCCATAAAATCACATACCAAATTTCATACATTTCATATTCATGCTTGTGAAAGTACAGACAGTCAACCCATGATGGATTTGGTTCAAAATTGAGTACGGATCTAAAAATACAAACACGGTATCAAATTTTATCCATCTGTCTTTCTTTATTTTATGGCTATCGAGTTAACTTATCTATATTTTACTAATTATATATTTTTTATCTATATATATATATATATATATATATATATATATTTGAACAGACGGGAGGGCAGAATACCTGTGAATCGATTTTGTTCAAAATTTGATAGAAATATGCAAATTTGGAATGGAGACCATATACCAAATTTCATCCATTTTGCACAAAATATTTTTTGAGCTATCACATTCATAGGAAGACATAATACCAAACATTTGTTTTTCAAATGCAGAGAAGTCTGAAACGTGGAGATTCACCCCGTCGAATTTTTTTAACGATTTACAGAACTTTTTATTTGTATACTTCAGAATTCGAGAAAGTAACAAACAAAACGCAATTTTCATTTCACAGAAATTGCTCTGACACCCATCTCAATCAACAAATTTTCATTTTTTTCATAAGCGTTTGGACAATGCCTATGAAAATTTAGCTCGTATAACATTTTGAAATAACATATTGTCTATTTTATACAATTGCAAATTAAAAAGTGTAAATACATTTCAAATGATGTGAAATAATCTAAATTTCTATCCATATTTATTCTCTTTATTTCAGATTTTTTTGAATTAATGCATCACATTATTATGGCAAATTAGATTATTTCTCATACTAATACATATGCTTTGATTCACCATCAATAACCACTAACAACATTATTTTAGTTATTTTGTATAATATATTAAGAATGAGGAGTATACCTTTGGAAAGGTTAGAAAGTTTTTTCTTTTAATGGACTGTTTTATTATCACAGCTCATTACGATAGCGAGTAGGCTGAAGATGATTCCGCAGATATTTTTCTATGAATATACTGTATTTACAGTCAAGTAGTGATTATACTGATATCAACCAATCAGTATCAAATTTTTATTGGAAGGATCACATAATAAAAATATAAACCCACCACAAAAACATATAAACAAATAAACCTGACATAGGTAATTTGGTTGACTGGATTGATGTAAGTTTTTTAAACTACTCAATGGCCATTTAAAGACCGGACATGTAATTTCTAACCGTGGTCACACGATGAGAACGATACCTGAATTTGCTCAATGCTTACAGAGGACTGGAGTAATATTGACAAGCATTGCTCTCACAAATATAATGTATTATTGGTAAAATTGAATCTCGAACCTATAATCGTCCAGTTCTGAAAGCAAGACTCCACCTCCATTTTATCCAAATCTAATTACTCCCACCGCGGGGCACCTCAGGTATGAGAATGAAAAGCTTCCGGCAAGATGGTTGGTTCTCGCCATTCCAGTGGGTACAGAAATGGTGGAGGTCCGCTGCCTCCTACCAATGACGGACTTGTTTTCTAAAGGAAGTGTTATATCGTGGTCGGTGATGGCTCTTAGGACTCAATCTTAGTTCCCGCCATTACTGTCTCGGCCATCCGGTCATTCAAATTTAATTAGAATGCTTTAATTAGACGTAGAGAAATAGCCTTGTGTGGGTATCTAGATCTAATTAGAAATTGAATTCTATTAATTGTTCTAAATGCAATCTATTTATCAAGTATCCATATTACCTCTAACATAACTTTCAAAAACGTTACAAATCAATACTTTTATGGATTAGGGAATTGCAATTTTTCAAAGAAAAGGCTTAATTATTCCATTATTTGAAAAAAAAGATTTGTTTATAGTAGATATAAATAACTTTGCCGAGTTGTAAATATATTAAATAAGATTTTGTTATTAAAAAGTATCAATGCTCGAAAATCAGCATTTCAGAAAATGAGTGGTTTCTAAAAAAGCGCTTGAATTAAATTAATATGGATTATTGCTAGTTATTATGAGCCATCAGTCAACGTGCTTAATTTCAGTAATAAATAATATGTTGATGAATGATTATTTGATGACAATATAGTTCAAAATTAGAGCTTATTTTTTTTATCGTAGAAACATGTACAGTATTGTTAATGTTATGGTTTTGAATTTTTCTCTAATAAATGAAGTAAAATCATTCTAAAACCAGTTTTTTTTTTTGCTAACTTTTCTGTAATTTTAATAAAATGTTGTTACTTGAATAAAAAAAGAATTCATTCACTTTACTATAATCTAATATACGTAAAAGTTTCTTTTCAAATATTATTCCCACCTTTTTGTAATCTTAATGCGAATAGAAACTCCATGTTTTCTAATAGTGATCCCATTATAGTACCCTTAAACTTTCGTGAGCTTCAAATAAAACAGAAAATTTTATCTTTATCTAAAAAATTGTTTGCTTTCTTTGAAGGTTATTCAACTTGAAATTATATTTCTGGATAATAGAGGGCAGCACGATACTTTTATAGGCAGACAAATGCACAGAAATTAGATAAGATGTATAGGAAATAATAAGAGTTAACATATTGTTTTTCTTCAAATCATCACATATATTTTAGAGAGAATGTGTTAAAATTAAATTAAGTGATAAAATTTACTCTTCGCAATGACTTCTGGATTTAAAAAAAACTTATTGTAAAGTCACCAATGGGATATTTCAAAGACGGGCAAGGGATTGAAACGCCTGCAATTTCTTTTTTTAAATTTATATTATCATTGTGATCTCAATATATACAAAAATCTTAGAGGAATAACGAGAAACTGATAAGAGTGAGTAAGAGAGTGATATTTATTTTCAATAAATTACTAAAAAAAATCAATACAAAAGAACTGATTTTTTTGCACCACAGTGTAATGCTACTTGGGAAAATTATTCATCATTTGAAAAAAAATGTTACGAAAATGTGCTGATCTTAGTTTCATATATTATAAAGAAAAATTTTCCCAAGAAACGAACTCTAGAACTTTAGAAAACGAACTCTAGTTTCGTTTTCTAAAAAACTCATTTTATAAAGAAAGATATTTTCCCACTATGTTGCGACATTCAAACAACCATATTACAACAAGAAATTAACCAAATACGATTATTTATATATTAAAATAATCTGTATGAAACAGTGGATGTTTTGTGCCTCAAACAAAGTTATATATATAGTAATAAATTTTTAATAGCTATTTAAAAGTTAAAATTACAGAAAAGATTTCGGTTTTTCTATTCATCGTTAATGAAAAAATTGGTAAAAAAAAAAAAACTATATATTTTTATAACTTGATTGAGGCAGGCAACATGAAGACTAATATTAGGCATAATTTCCAACTAGAATTGTGTGTCCGTACAAATTAGAATTTAAGATATCATGTTTCAAAAAAATGCTAATTAGCTCATTAAATATTATTTAATAAATTAATAATTAGTGTAATACGGGTTTTTTTCTCACTGAAATGAGTTTAAACATATATTAATAACCTATTGTGAAAAAACTGGATTTTTAAAGTTAAATTTGTTTTCAAAAAATCTTCTAATGTATACGTACATCTTAATAGTCTCAAAAAATCGTGTTTTATACAGGCTTTTCTCAACAGATTGAAACAAAAATTTGACACAAAACTGCACTTGTAGTCACAAAATTTGATATATTTAAGTCATTCCATTTTGGAATTATCATGCTTACATGTTTCTGAAATTGCAGATAGAGAGGCAACCCTTTGTTAAATTTGGCTCAACAAAAGAGAGGTGTCTATACAATAGATGTTAAATCTGTGTACTGAATATTATCTTTCTAGCTCTCTTCCGTTGGTAATTATAGTGTTAACTTAAATTCCATCAGCCGGACAGACGGATTTCCTTTGAATAAATTTTACACAAAATTTGATAGAAATCTGAAAGTTTGGTGTAAAGTCAGTATACCAAATTTCAAAAAGTCTAGTTCAAGCGTTTTTGAGTTATCTTTATCACAGATGGACAGACGAACATTTTCTAAAAATGTGTTTTTCGATCTCAGGGAGCTCTAAAACGTAGAGATTCGTCAAAATCTCGAGTTCGAATTTTTTGACGATTACTACATTTTCTCTGTACTGTCTTTTTTTCTCAAGAAAATACTTTCCTAGCACCTGAAGAATTTAATGAAATATAGAGAATGCAGATAAAACTCGAAACTTTGTAGAAAAGTTTTTCTCTTAAGAAATATTGACAATTAATTAAAAATGAAAGAAGATAATTTATATTTTGGAGATCATATGAAGCTTATTATGAAATATACATGGCTAATGTGTTTAAGTACTCGTTTAATACCTATGTGATTTTAGTTTCTTTCTATACCTAAAGTATTGGAATTTTGTGATATTTATTTTTAATGCCAAAAATTTGAACCGCAGAAACTTAGTTAGAAATGTAACTTTTTTTTCTTGTAATTTTAATTCCATAACGAAATATCTCATTATTTTTCTTTATACATAAATTAAATGATTATTAAGACTTCTAATAATGTTTCTTACGATTTTAAATGGATGAAAATCATATCTTGGGGCTTACACTATATACTTATTGCATTTATTTATTTTTAAAAGAAGCATGATTTAACGACTCCTCTAAATGGAAGCGCTTTATTTTTAAAGTGCCGTTTCTTTTCCTCAGTTAGAATTCGAAAAATTACATTCCCATAAGCTGAAGCAATTTGAATCATAAAAATTAAGATTCTTATTCAGTTGCTAACAGTGCAAGTATTCATTCGGAATTAAATGTCTGAAAGCAATAAATTTAACGAGAAAATAAATAATCCTTTTAATTCCCATTACTATAACTGTGGAATCTGTCAAGACAGTAATGGGATTGTTTCACAAACGAGTGATTTATTTTAAGAAATGCGGCGAATAGTTTCTCTATGACTTATTTAGTAAATCTACTTAGAATTCTGCAGACATAATGCAAGCATCCTTATATTTTAACCCCAAGTTCTTGCCAATAGCGACAAATCTTCTTTAATTGAACAATTAATCTTTTCCTTTACATGTTTAATTTTGACTCCAAATGAAACATTTGTTTCAATTATATTTAAGCATTGTAATTTCCTGCATATTTATTATTTATTGGTAAAGGAATCTGAATCGAAAATATCAGTAGCGTATCTATAATCTTGAGAACTTTTAAACAGCAATTTATAAGATTTTAGTTAAATTATTTGTGAGATTTACTAATTACATAAACATTCTTAAATGTAACCAAACTATAAGGGATGTTCTAACATTATCTCACGAATATTTTAAAATTATCTTGTGAGGATTAAAATGTTATTAAATTCAAACTGATTGGATTCGGATAAAATACAATATATACCAATTACATACAATTAAGTTGGTTGATATTTCTGAATATGTAATACAAAGTTGATAATTTTAATACATTCTAGTATAGTTGTAAGTGTCTCTTGTACGTGTGAATATACTACTTGACAAATTCGAAAACAATACAGACGTGTAGTTCAACTCTGTGTGTAACTACAGTTACTATTGAACATGTTTAATTTTTTTACGTTATCTTCAGTTTTCGTGCAAATATCGAATAACGATTTTTCATCTCAAGTCTATCAAGCTGTGAAAATATGTATATGCCAAATATATATATGATTAAATCGGTAGATATTTTTGAATTCGCATATTTACAATTTTAATATAGGCTGTCCCAAAACAAGTGTAGGTATCGTTTGTATCTCTGAAATGTACTATCTGGTTGCTTGATAATAATGTAGGTGTATTCAGTTTTGTGCGTAGCCATGATGTCTCCGAATGTGTTCCAGTTTTTAATTCATCTTCAATATTCGATTCATCTTCAATAATAGATATCGATTGGATTCTTTCATTCCATATTTATGAAATTATGAGGATAAATAGAAAGGCCATCCAATGGTTCAGATTTAATTGAGTTGTCGGTATAGTTATAATGGCAACTATATAGTCCAGAGTTCTTTACGTATGATTTCTGCTTTATGACGTTAAAGAAAGAATTAAGAGGTCAACATTTTTCAACGAATGCTAAAGTCCAGATTGTGGTGCAGTATTTCTTCATGAGTGTTTTCTAAGAAGTTAGGGTAATCGGTTACCGATTTGCAACAAATGCTGAAGTCCATAATGGGGTGCTATCTTTCTCTAAGAGTGTATCCTAAGGAGTTAGAAATTGTGCTCTTTTGTGAAATGGCGAGATCAAATGCGTTTGTGTTTCAAAAGTTTAGCCCCATTTTTTGAGATGAAATAGATTTGTTTGATACTGGAAACAACAACGAATAACTGTTAAAATCTATTCGTAAATAAACACCACGGTGAAATTTATTTTTCTTGAACTAATTCTTCTTTACCCAAATTACTTCGCAGTCCACTTAATATTTAACTAATAGGTAAAATTATGCGCCTTTACTGTTGTCGCCAAATTCTAAAGCTGAAAAATACGAGTTTTATGACAATTGTTATGGGACAATCTATGAATAAATATGTCTTAGTTTTCCCAAAATAAAACTTCCTTTTAAATTATTGATTGACTAAATGGGCATTAAACCTACAATACATAATTTTTAAAAAATTTATAACACAGTTTTATAAATATGTATAAGTGAATGCTGGAATTATAACTAAAAATAATGTTGAATTATTTTTTAAATGAAATTAATCTTAAAACATTAGATTTTAAAGTGAAATTTTTTGGTTACAAAACTTATCCTTCCCATATAAAAAAGATATAGTAACTAAATGATTTTATCAATCTGCAAAATTTTGATTGAAAAAAAAAATGCAAAAATAGAAGAATGAAAATATGAATCACCGCTCAGTGAACAGTTGAATTTAATCTTGAAAATGAAATTAGTTTTTGAATTTTGAAAACAGAAGGCAGTTACTCGTTCTCTTTTCTGTTTCTAGCTTTGGTAGAGCCAAGATGTTATGTGGTAAAGGCAGGATTTTGTTTCCATAGAAATCACCTAGATTATAAGCTGGGTTGTAAAACAATCAACTAGAAATATCGAAAATTATATGTTAAATAGAAAAACAGAAATAAAAAAAAATCAGTAGCCTTTCTAGACTCTTTATCCTTAATCTTATATATATGCATGTAATTACATATTATTTGTTTCTATGCTGTACTTGTTTTGTATATAAATTGTGATTTGTCCAAGAAGCATCTAGGGTAGTATCATTTATTTCAGTAAAGAACCATTAATATTGAGTATGTTTTGAAACAGACTTCAATATTAATTCCCAAAACGATAGTTCAGTTTAGTTATATTAACGTCCCGTTTTAAAGCAACACTAGGGCTATTTTTGGACGAACCTAATAATTTTGAACCATCTTCAGATAACGAGGATTATACCTAAACTGGAACCCCTTTCTCCAAACTTCTACACCATACCAGTGGGAAGACGTTTGGGTCCGATGTATTTAACGTGCACCAGACCCGTTTACACGACGGTTCTTTGGTGGAATCGATTATCGATCCTGAAACCCAAAACAATAACTTTATAAGTAAGGATTTACTTATATACGTATTAAAAATAAAATAATATTTTATTATCAAATATCTGTAAATAAAAACAAAAGCTGTAAATTCTTGAGACACTGATAGAAATAAATTAATTAGAAATTTTAATCACATTACAGTTTATTTACAATATTTACATTTATTTTTTTATGATTGTTAAAGAATTTTCTACCTTGTGATATACATTGTAGTTCATGTCCTCATTATATCACTTGGAGAGCGTTTTGTTTTGATCATCTGATTTTTGATAAAAACTAGTTTCTACTTTTTAACATGTTGATAAAAATGATTTTTTAAAGAGCATTTTGCTCTTTTTTTTTGTCTTATTTTATTCATTATCATATTTATAATGAAAACATGTTACCAAGTTTTACTAAACTTCCTTCTTTATTATCGCCTGAAATGCGATATTATATTTAATTAATATTAATCTATTCATCAAAAATAAATTCTGAAAATATTACATTATTGTAATTCTGTCCGAAACAAATTATTGTGCAAGATACCAGAACTCTAGCACTTCAAAAAATGAATGAAAATTCGGTCCCGAAATTCTTTCTTAATAAACCAAATAAAAATAAAATTTACAAATATGGAAGAAGCTAAGTTATTTAAAAGCGTATAAAACAAATATATTCGTTGAAGTGTAAGTTAAAAAAGGGTTTGTCAACAAGCATCAGGAGTATTTTAAAATTCTCAAAAGATATTACACAAGTTTTTATGTTTTAACACATACATTAACTTAACATTTATTTTTTAACTTAAACATTTGTTTTAAAAAAGAACTATTAAAAAATGCAATGTAGCGCTTTATTACAGAAACTGAAGTTGTCACATGACATCAGTGGGTTGGTATGGCAATACATGCTCCAAACAAGTATCGCAAGACACAAAAGTTATTTGTTTCATTCCTCACATATTTTCCGATAATATTGTTGGCTTCACAAGTATCTACAAAACATTTATTTAAGGAAACAGCTAATCATTTTGAAATCATAGGATTCTTGGGATTTCTAGATTGCTTCGAAATCATTCCTGCGATTTCAATAAAGCATTGTTTGGTAGTAATATGGTAGAAATTTTTTTTGTCCGAGTCGATGGAGCAATTTTAAGGTATCATTGTTAGAGTACCATTTTCTGAAATAAATAAAAATATCTAATAAAAATAAGATTGAACATCATAATGAAAGTTGTCTAGAATTTAGGAGAAAAGAAATGGATTTTATATTTCCCGTGGAATGCAGAAATGATTTTCCGAAACTATTGATTGAAAATAAATTTGGCTCTGGGAATTTTCATCGGTCGTTTTCTAACCTTTCGTGTTCGCCGTAGTGTAATTTTAGTACATTAAAGAAAGAATATTGAAAGAAAAGTCATCCTTTCGCGTAGGCACACGGATATTTTAATCCTATGCAACGATGCCGAATAACCAAATTATTTATTTGAAATATAGCGATTTCTACATAAGAAAAATGTTTATTATTTAAAATATTGGGATTATTAAATCCTTCACTAAAACTAGATTTGTCTTTTTTTTTTTTTTTTTTGATTATCCATTAGAAAACTTTTTTTGAATTTTGGAAAATATATGATTCTGATACATGTAAAATAGCAATTTTAAACACACACACACACACACACACACACACACACACACACCCCCACACACACACACACACACACACACACACACACACACTTTTTTTTTTTTTTACACACACACACACACACACACACACACACAGTTTCAAACGTTCGTTGACTTTTTTATTATATAATCTTTTACAGAAATTGACCATTGAACATAACATAAGGTCATCCTGTACTCACGGTAATTCTGAGATTATGTAACCAATTAGATTAGCATAAAATGGAAATAAAAGTTTTAAAAATTCCATAAACCTCCAAAGAAGCTTCCAAAGTGCATCTTGTCGAAACCACGTCTTTGTAAACTTTATTTAATCCTTTAACAAAATAACAGAACAATTAAATATGAGGACTGAAAACAAATTGTGAGCACAGGTTGAACTTAAAGAGAAACTTTGACGTTTACCAATGCACACCTCTTCATTTTTTGTGGGTTTTTTCTGTATGTAAAATAATTAAAGTTTACTTGTTAACCCTTTGAGCTCGGATGGTGCTTTTCACTCACCATTCAAGATGGTGCATCATTTTGGAATTTTTATTTATTTATTTTTTTAATTTTAATTATTAAAAATATCTACAGAATGGCAAAAAGATCTAGATTCGTTTTTTCAGGGAAATTCAATATAAAACAATTGCACGTATTTATTTTTTGGTGCAATAAATAAGTCCATGTATTAAGTCAATAATTATACATCGAATTACTTTTTCGAGTGCAAAGGTTAAAATAAATAACTAAAATTTTAAGAATATGCATTTAAATACATTATGCAACATTGATAAAATCAAATGCAATTTCGCAACAGGACCTTTAACTGTTTTGGTTCAAACACACTTATGATAATTTAAAATCTAAAGACTCTGTATTGAACGAGCACAATATGAGACTAAATACTCAATGATAATTATAGGGTGCAAGTCCTGTAATAATAAAAACAATCTTAATTATATAATAATAAAAAAGCTGAAATTATTCTCTCGTACATATGTGCATATAAGATGAATAATAATTACGTAACTGGTGCTTGTTCGTTATTCTATATGGGACTATCTCATTAGTCTAATGAGGACTATAATTCTGAAATTTGTTGTTACTGATCGGTGACTTGGCAGTCCTATACTTCTAGTTTTTTGTTTTTCCCTCTTGAAAGCCTAGTTAGCTGGTTCTGTGACGTACTGCGGTTGTGAAGAAAGATTAAATTAATTTTAATTTATGATTGGCTGATAATTTTGATTTTGATTATTGAGCGTGCTTGAAGAGATCTTGATAATTATAGAGATGATTTATTGATCTTGCCGCGATAAAGTGTTTGATATACTTCTCCTATGCCATTTTTATTCGAGGCTAGTTTCTGGTTTTTTTATGTATTGCAGCAGAGTTTGTATGCATTCGGTGGCATACTATACAAGGTGTATCAGAACAGCGGCTACATATTTTCAGGAGAGATAGAGTACACTTAGACAATGTGAAATCCTACATCAATGCAGTCGGAAACGCTTTTCTGGCTCATTAGTGACAACACAAAACGTAAGAAAGGAAGGACACGAACAAGAGGAGAGAACTTATTTATTGTTCTCAGTGCAGCAAAAATACTGGACTTTTTTTTAGCTGATGTACACGATAGAACATGAATGCAAGCATGGTCTACAATGGATCGGGTGGGGTGACGGGCAGTACATTGGCACGCTCGAACGCTATACCTCACTTGCCTTGATTACTTATTCTGGTGGTATGTCAACCCACTAGTATACGAAACTCCCATTAACAGGGCCGAGAATCTTGTTGCACGCATCGTGGTAGCTGCTGGGGAAATACGGGACACGCACGGTATTTTCGCTAATGTTAGATCTTCAATGCGCCGGAGATGTGAGGCCTGCATCATGGGTCGTATTTTCGAATATCTTCTTTGATGGATATAGTGTCTCTTCATGTTATTTTTTCTTAATTTTTTTTATTGCACTAAGAATAATAAACATGTTTTTTACTATGTCCTTCCTTTCTTATGTTTTATGTCGTCACTACCGCGCCAAGAATGCGTTTCCGACCAGGCATTGCTATGTAATTTGTCATCGTCTAGTTGTACTCTGTCTCTACTGAAAGTTTGTAATTTCTGTACTGATACACCCTATATAAGGGATTCAGTCTCCCCGAAGCTACAGTTGGGTTCCCATATGTAGGGAATGGGCTCTGTTCGGTAAAGAACAGGATATCCGTTGCGTTTCAGTTGGCAGCGTGGAATGGTACTTTTCGCATTATTTTGAATGTTGACCTTCGCGTTTGCTCATCTTTTCATTATTTTTGCTATTTTATCATCATCTCATTTCTAAGGATGATCTTCAGATGAAATTTTGGGAGCAATATATTTTGAAGTAGGTTCAAGTTTGCTGCTGTTTTGACTAGGTTGTCTGCAGTGCCATTCCTGTCATAACCTACATGGACCTTGATTCATTTGGCTTGAATATGGTAATTTGTAATGAGAAGTGAGAATTGATTATTGGATTTTTGTTTACACGAGGCTTTTATCTTGATTTATTGCTGACATATATAGTGATTGGTTTTGATGAGGAAAGTGAGAATGCAAATTGAACTGTTCTATTGAATGTCAATTGATAGACCATCAAATAGCTATTTTACATATGAAATAATGAACAGCTTTATTCCATACTAAAATATTTTACAAAATGAAATTATGCTGCAACAACATTTAAATTTAACAATTGTGAACGTAAGAAAAAAAAAACTATGCAGAGACAAGTAAAATAGACATCTAAAAAGAATCCTAGAGAAGTTCCTCGATGTTTTATGTTGGTAGACATGACAATAAAGAAACAAATCATTAAGAGTCGAGTAATATATGCATTTATATATGAAAAAAAAGAAAGAGACTCTTAAGGATGTTCCTCGGAATATTGTGCTAGCAGATATGAATGTAACCATGAAGAATCGAGTAAAATGTGAGTCTACATATAAAAAAAATGCCTTCTTAAGAACTGGCGTCATGTGATTATGAAAATAGATAAAAACCACATGCCTTAATGCGAATGTAAATACTTATGGTATATCTAATATGGACTTTTTCAATTAAGTTAACTGGAATAAGGAAATTCTTGATTGAAGAGACTGGTTTTAGTTTAATATAGTTAAATCAAAGTTACATTTTGATACAAAAAGAAAATCCTGTAGAGGCTCTCTCATCGTGGTCAGATGGGAAAAAGGAGAGCTTTTGATTCAAAAACTTTCTACGATATGCTAGCCGAAGTATATTTAATCCTCGACTTCGGATTTAAATCACTCCGATGCAGCACATCTTCGGCCAAAGCTTTATAAGTAGGCCACCACAACCTTTAAAGAGATTGAAAAAATATACATAAATCTTAATATATTTTAAAATTTCTGATCTTCCATTGCTTCAAATGCATGATCTTAGTAGTTGAGTTTTGTAAGTATTTTCAGATAAAAAATCACAATAGTGCTTATTAACTCCCCCTTCTCCTCCCATTAGTACTTAATGGTTAAAAAATATTTTTGTGTCCCCATTCATGTCCGAAAAATTTGTTTCATGACCTGAAACATATATTGAATTTCAAAATGAAATAGCCATTGGAATGTTACTTTATGCTAAATAATAAAGATATTTAATTAAAATATTTCCAGATTTTACTAGTGGATGGGACTGTGTGCCATAAAGCTGTTCTTTGCTGTGATTTCTTCCTAGCTGTTAAACAAAAATCTGTTTATTTACATAAAATAGGTAACAAGTAATTCTGCTTCTAAATGTAATATACGTTCTTCATTTAATGTTTTCATATCATTTTATCATATTAACTCCCAGATTTCATGCAGTTTTTAATTTGAATGTGAGCAAATATTTAATATAAAAAAATGGTACCACTAGATATTATTTCATTTTCTGTTTTTAAACATTTCGACTCATATAAAATATTCAGGTTTTATTCACGATTCAAATCGAAGTCCAATGTTTTACTTTTTAACCTATTCTTATTTGAATTAATGAAGTGTCTTTATTCATATTTTTTTTATTCATAATTTTTTTTACCAAGTTTCGTCTTGAATCTGTAGTTTTATTCCTAAACAAGCCTAATAAATATATAAAAATGACTTTAGATGTCAATTTAATTTTTCGATTACAAAGCATACATAAATAAAATACGTTTAGATGCTTCAAAATCCTTTTTCTTTACATTGTAGAAAAAGCAAGCGAAAACAGAAAAATTAAACAATAATAGATCACATGTGCACTAACATAGACGAAATGATGAGCCGGAAGCCATTTCTGGACCCAAAATAAATACTTAGCTGCTGTTGATGTTTATTATAACTTCTTCACTTTATGTTTATTGATGCTGTGATAAGTGTTTACATTAATTCACCGGCCTCTAAATCTTCCATCTGCTGGTTTAATAACAGTTGAGAGCATTTTCATCAGACGATTTTGTGTTATTTGTAATAATAAAATGATGAAAAATGAACTTGTTTGATTAATTTATTCATAAATAAAATTTGTGTGAAACTTCTAAATAAAATTTTGAGTGCAGAAATTGTGTGTTGAAAAAATTACATTTTATTAAAGATAATTTTATATTATATTTTGCTTAACTTTTTATTACAAGTACTTGAAATAATAATAAAAAAGATCGATACGGGTGGACGGAAGAGAAATAAGGGCATTTTTAGATTTAGAAGGATAAATTTAATATCAAATGTGTGTTAGTATTAAAACCCAAAATCCCAGTTTATCTGTTATATTATTAAATTAATATAGAATTATTAAAATTAGGTTTATTTATTTATCACAATACTATTTATAAGTATTGAATAAGGCATAATATTAAATATATGTTAGTTATTTGCTTGATAACAGCCCAGAAATAATTCGACTTTGAGTTTAACTATGTTAACAATGCTACATATAGTATGATAGTGAATAGCAACTCAAAGCATTTTCTGAATACTTTAAGTGTTATTAAAAATTTTTTTTATTATTTTACAGATGACTTAGTTGCATAACAACATTATTTCACATTTTACACAATGAACTTTTTGTAAGATTCGCACCCTAAAATTGAAGTTAGGAGAGGTGAGTTTTGAAGCGATCTTGTAATTTTGAATCATAGAGTAATCCCAAAGATAATTCCAGAGACTGTTCACTACTTTCGAAGTTACCGACTGTTCACTACTTTCGAAGTTAGTTTCGAAGTTATGGGAATGCCTGATTCTTCGACGATAGATTTAAAGTTGAATAGCCATACATAAAAGCCGATATTTGACGAATTACATCGAGTACTCGTTGGACGTCTTTTTTCGAAGCTGAGACACTGCGATCAAACGACTTGGATCAAGGTATGATTTTCTTTTCTTTCAGAGAAAAGGTTCCCTAAATATATTGGGATCAGCAATTGTTTAAATTTTAATGTCTTCATACATTGCTAGCTGTTTTTATACACTTTTTATTCAATTTGATTTGTTTCTGTTTATAAAGATGGAATTTTGTAACAGATTTTGCATTCACTTTCTGTTGTTCTAATGGTTTGAAATTTGAAACACCTTTGCATTCACAATAACGATATATTATTCTAATGTTTTCAAAATTTAATTATTAGCTAATCATTAATTAAATTTTGTATTCGCATCTGCGGCGAATCCAGGATGAGAGAAAATGATTGCGGGTCTTTGTTATATTTTTAATAATAAACTATAAATTAAAGACTGAGAGGTAAAAAATAATTAAAATGGCAAAAAACCACATCTTAATACATAATAAAATTTTGTTTTAGGAAATTTATTACATGTCATAGACTGGAATCACATTCTTTACTTCTCAGTAATGAAGTTAGATTTATTTAAAATTTCATTACTGCATATCGAATTTACCATAATTAAATAAATAAATTTTGTAGAAAGTGTCAAATTTCAAACTTATCGAAATTTTGATTTTCGTCGAAGAGTTTTATTTCTTCAGTTGTTTACACTTTCTTCAGTTGTTTACACTTTCTTCAGTTGTTTTAACTTTCGATTTTGCTAAGTGGAGAAAAACCCTTCCTTAAAATAATATGTAAAATAAACGGCTACATTTACTAAATGTCTGTTGCAATACAATAAAAGAATTTCAGCCGAAACTTTTAAAGAAAAGTAAAAGGGCATTGATTCTTATAAAAGATAATAGTTCTAAAAAATTAATAATTGCAGTTCAAAGTTTCAATCGACGAAAGAAACTAAACTATTAAGAAAACTTTTGCATTCCGTATGAGACAAAAATTCACAGAATTTCCATCATTAAAAAAGCACGAATTCGTCTAAATAAAAAATGTCTTTAAAAATTCGAGTAAACATAGATACATGTTTTTGGATATAAACACATTTTTATGCATTCCTTTTCTTTGATAAATAATGAAATTTATTGTAATGCAACTTTAAGGATTTGGCAAAGAATACAACTTTGAGAATTTGTTGTTTTCTTCATTTTGTAGCATTCTGGAGGCCTTTTTTGAATCAGGCTAATGTATTACTATATAATAAAAGTTGAAATGTAAAATTTATGAATTAAGCTCAGTTTAAGTATGCCTAACTCTTAAAAATAAATAAATAAATAAGATAAACTCTTAAAAAACAAATCACTCAAGCTAGAAACCTTGTATTTTATTTATAACTAGCTGATATATCTAGTGTTGGTCGGGATAAAAATATTTCCAATTCTTTTATCACTAAAAAATCTATTATAGGAGATGTTTAAGATTTGAAGTTTTAATAGATGCGTTGCTATACTTTCTCACGAAATTAAAGGGAATTTGGAAAGGGTAAATAACACTGATTTAAAATGATAAAGAGCTTATATGAAATTCTTAGTATTCAGGAATTCTAGGAAAAAGAACTTATTTCATAGAAATAAACAAAATTTATTGTGTTATACTGCAAATGAAATTTGAAAATATTATTGATGATTCCATGCTTATTTGTCTTGAGGAATAAATAAATAGATTGCAATTTTGAAACTTTAACTTTCCGCAGCCACAACGTTTCTGGGAAATGCATCGATTTAATTAGCTTGAAATGGCAATAATTTTAATTTTTAATGGATGAAGTTTAGTTTAGTTTAGTTATATTAACGTCTCGTTGTAAAGCAACACTAGGGCTATTTTGGGACGGACCTCGTAATTTTGAACCGCGGTCAGATGACGAAGACGACAACTCAGCTGGCACCCCCTTCTCCACACCACACCACACCAGCGGGAGTTTAATGACCGAAAGCATTCAATTAATTGATTCACAGGAACACCCCTGTTTACGGTCTCATTCATTTGAGAAATCAAACATTTCAAAGCGATGACGACGCACTCACCTTTGCATTTGTTCCAAAAGATTTGGGATTAAAATATTAATTTCTGGAATGCGTTTAAATCTATTTAATAGTTTTGAAAAATAATTCTTATATTTTCTCGGAATTATTCTCATTGATTGGTTTATTGAATTGATTTCAGGAGTATGTAGCATTGATTCATTTATTTCAAATAGAAAAATTAGCCATATTTAATGCCAAAGAATATTTCAATTTAAATAATTATCGTTTAATAATGAGCCTCTAGCCAAAATGTAGTACTACATTTTTTACACAGCTTTACGACATATTTGGATGAATAAAATAGTATTTTACTTCAATTCAAATAATTCGTAAAGTGATACCAAGAATGTCCAATAAATAACTGATAGTTATTGGAAAATTATTCCTATCATTTTCTTTCATGCTTGAACAAAATTTTCAACATAATTAGAAATATATTTATTGGTTTTGAAAAGAATCTCGAAAGGACAGTGTTATAATAAAATGCTTAATATCTGTAAAAGTAAAATAAATAATTTATTATGAGTTTTCGAAATTAAATACGGAATAGCGGTTATTAAAACATCTTCAATACGCAAACATACATATAGCTCTAAAAAATAAAATAAATCACTTAAATTCTTTTCAAACGACTGCAAAGTATTTGCCTCAATAAGCTCTACAAGTGCAACAAATGTACTAGAATTCTCTTCTGGAAATTGAAGCAAGTAATCCCAGATATCGACATAAAAAACGATTAATTTAATTACTTTTCTGGGAAAAATATTCAATCACTTCTAAATCCACGCTCTCCACTTTGACGCCCATGAATTAACTTCGTAATTAGGAATACCACCAGAAAAGACCCTAAATAGCACGGAAAGAGGAGGCTTTTTGTTTTATTTTCCGAGGTCTCTCGTTAAAGGGTGTGGTAGGATTAGGCATGAAAGAGTGTATCAGCCTAATTTGAAAGTGAAATGTAACGCGTTAATCTCAATTATTTAAAGCTGTTTTAACGAAATGTACTGATAAAAATTTCTTTCGGAATGTGAAGCGAATCGTCTGAGAGTCGGAAATCAAGCAGCTGATTTTTAGCTTCCTGGCAGCTGGGAATGGAGCTTATTTTGGAAAAAAAAATGTGCTTTATTATATAGTTTCATAAATCATGAAGAAATTAAAGACGAATTTTATTTCAATACTCATTTTGGTAGTTTAGAAAAGTATTACATATTTGGGTTTTACTTTACTTTTATTTAAACAGAAATAAGTTGTGTTTTCTATGAATTTTTTCAACAAAAGTTCAATAAGATTTTAATAATAAAAATTAAATCTTAATTTTAAAAAAATAATGTGTAGCTGTAAATAATTTAAAAAATAATTTGTTATATTATGCTTCACTGGAATATGTTAAGTTAGTTTATGTTCTAGGACAATTTTCCCTGAACAAATCCCAACATTATTTTAGTTTAATTAATCTAAATAAATTAATGAATTCCAGCAAGCCATTATTAGGCCTAATCATTAAAAATAAAAATTTTGTTCGACTAAATTCTTATACGAATAAAAAACAAAATTTAAAAAATTGCCTATTTCTCGCCGAATAATGAAAAGAAACATAATTTGCATTGATGTGTTTAAAATATTTCTTAGGAATAAATATATGAATAAAAATATGAATTCCCATAAAAACCTATTTCCCATAAAAACCTTTAAAAGTCAAAGATGAAAAGCGCGATAACTTTGAATAAGAGTCAAATACCACATGAGAGTCAAATGACACATGAGAATCAAATATCATATGAGAATATGGCGTATGAAAGTCAAATACCACTTGAACATATGCCATATGGGAGTCAAATACAAAAAAAGGAATTTCTATTCAGGGTTCTTATTTATAAGGCATCCAATTTCAATTTAAAAGAAAGTTCATTGTATATCATAATTCTTAACCTTAATTTTGAGTTAGACGTAATGTATAGAGAGAACTTGTTTACTTTTCTTTTTATATACTTTAAAAAAAATTGAATATTGTGTTCAGTGTAAAGAGAAAAAAAGAAAAGAAATGTCTTATAAAATCCTAACCTTTTCTAAATAAATTTTAATCCGTGATCTTTATGCCTATTTTTTGAACATCCCAATTTATATCGCAATAAGGACACAAACCATTATCATACGGTTTGAAACATTAATTTAAATCCAATGTTAGAGAAATATAGGTTATCCAGTTCATTGGGTTCTGAATTGCGTTATATTAGATGAAATGAGACTTATTTAAACTATAGCTCAACTTAAAAAACACATAGATGAATCACCCGAAAATTTTTTAATACCTTTAATTTTCTCACAAAGGAATCGGACAAATTTGCCTTACCTTTCCTCAAGGGATTTGAGCATTTCCCAAAACATTTTCGTGACTCGTTCCTCAGTTTGTTTGTTTTCATTTACATTGGGAGCATGAAACTTATTTTTTGGTGATGATAATAGAAATATATTCCCACAATCAATTCTGAAATTTGATACTCTGTTATGTATCTTGATGGTTGTCATCCTATTTGAAAGCTCCAGAAAAGGCTGACTGCCGGCATTCCATCAATAAAATCTTACCATTCTCCAGGGTTTTGCATTCTCAATACATATATTTGTAATTATTGAGTTTCGACAAAGAAACAAAATTTAAAAGCCAATTAGCAGTCAGCGGAGAGTATTACTTGAAATACCACCTACCCCTCGGTTATAAATTGCTTACAAATAAAAGAAATATGGAATTTCCTAGTATGCATTCAACAACACACACAACATAGATGCGATGAGAAATACGAGGTAAGTTTCCGAAAGCAGCTGAAAATGGCAAACTAGAAGAAACAATTGAAAATTTCAAGAAAACGAAGCAAATTTTGTTCAAAAAGTAAAGAATGAAAAACCAGCAAAATGGTTTTGTGAATGCTGGGAAGGTTGCAAAAAAACAGGAGCATTTTTGTGTTAGCAATTCCGTTTAAATAAATTTAGGCTTGAGAATTTTATTTTATTGATGCATCTGCACTTTTAAATCACCTTTCTTGAAATACTTTTATTTTACTGTGTTATACTTACATACATATATGTATATAATGTAAGCATTTAATTTTTTATGAAAAGAAGAAAGCAGTTTAGAAGACATTGATGAGACTTTGCATTTAAATTCGTTTTATTCTCTCCCGGGAGGCAGGCATGTTTTATTCACAAGAAAGCGCGGACAAGGCACGTCCGCACACATCAACAGATTAGGCAAGACGTGGTGTAAAGAGTGGGAAAAACAAATTATCCCTGTCTTATATACTGTGGTGCTTTAATAGGGATTTCCATGACATGTCAATCAAAAAGCAAGAGAAACACAGGGATCTTTTAGAAGAATTTGTAAAGGCAGCGGTATTTTGTCCCTTTACGCGGAGTGTGGGAACGTTTAGGTTTTTAGTTGATTCAGCAATTTTATAAAGCTTCTCTTGAATTAACTAAGTAAAGAAAGTGGAATTGGATCAGGAAATAAGAGAATGAAATTATTATGGGCTAAATTAAGATAAAGCTTTGGAAATTAATTTGGATTAAATTAAGAGTTTAAAATATCATTACACGTATGTATATTAATTTCATTGTAAATAAAGGAGCCATACAGATTGATTCTGACATCTTTCATCATGCAATCATTTAAAAGGTATCATTCGAAAAGAACTAACGTATTCTTAATTTTGAATTCATAAGGAGCCTTCTACTTATTGAAATAAGAACTAATTTCAAAATGTACATATGTCTTATGGCAGCACCCGTTTTTCTCATCAAATTTCAAAACTACATTTCAAGCTAAGTTCTTCTCGAAAGCCAAATTTCCATAGTCTAGATCTATTCGTTTCGACATCAAAACATGGTGTTGCCATAAGAAATTTCGAAATTTGTATAATTTTTGATATGTAGACGAAGGGTTAAAACCCTGCGAACGGTTCAGACGCATCAACTTTTAGAACCGTCACTAGATTTAAAATGATATTTTTTTGTTTTCATCTGCAATGATCGGCAGAGGTATAAAGTTGGGTGGCTCCATTTCTTTTCTCCGACGATGTGTATTACTAGCTAACGGCAATTTAGAGAAAGTCTATTAAAAAGTTATAGGAATAAAGTAATCTAAATTAATAATAACATTCACTGCAAACTAAAAGCAACTGATTCACAAATTTAAGTGTTCCCTCTACTGGACGATTAACTTTCGAGACAAATTTATCTCACCTTTTTCAATTTCAATAATTAATATCACCAATTTTCAGTTTCACTCAATTTTGATGAATGAATTTGTTTTGCATATATTCATTGAATCTTAAATATTTTTGTAACAATTTTTTTTAATCTAAAAAGCCATTTTCTTTCAGTACAAGTAAAAATGAATTTAATGGTTTAAAAAGACATGAATATAATTTTTTTGAAAATATTCTAATTAATATGAAATGCCACTGAATTTTTTTTAATATAAGGAATATTCAAATATCTGTTAAGATATATTTTGAGGTAAAAACAAGCTTAATTAAAAAAATCATAATAAAGGTGGGTCAGAGGCTGTCCCACTGCCTCTCATAGATTTAAATATTCAATATGCTACTTTTATTAAAGGTTTAATATGTTTGTTCAAATGATATCCGCATCTTTAAGAACAATGTGCTTTAAATCATAAACTATATTTTCTATTGCTGAATGCAGTCTGTTGGTCTGAAAATGAGCATTCGTCGCCATAATAGCTGCCAGAATATTGTGGCGACAAATGCCGAATTTTTGAACTGGAACGGATCCAAGGCTGAAACAGCATAGACGTTATATTTTCGAAAACCAGACTAAGAATTATTTTTTTGAATAACTATTACAGCCATATATCGTAAGTAGTGTTTTAAAGCGACCAGGAGGATAAACAATTACAAAATAATTACCGATAACCAGTACATTAGTGCAATCTTCTTTAATATTCGTTGAATTGAAAAAAATACTCTGAAATTTACCACATTATTGCGATTCTAGGATTTCAAAATGTCGCAGCATATCTTGAGTTCGTTGATTGATGGTGGAGCAGATTTGAATTCTTGGTCAATTGACATCTTCAAAAAACATCGCCTTTTGAGTGAAACAACACCATTCTGCTACTTTTTTCTGCTTACAAAGTATCGCTTGCGATATAATAATACTAGTTTATAATTTATTCAGAATGCAAGAGCTCTTTTTTGGGTCACGTAAGAGTTATAGGATGCCAAACTTAGCAAACGAGACTGACACAAAAGCAGACTCCTTCATCCACAAAATGCTCAATGACTGAGATACCTCAATAGCCAATTTTCTATATATGTTTTCCCTAGCAAACGTAACTGATTTTATTCGAATTAAAAAGCAAAATATTTAGTATGATTGCTCATACAGTGCTCTTAAAATATATACAAATAACACATAACAGCTGGCTTTCTCACACTATCATTGACAGCTCATATCATACATATTACTACATTTTCAATCAAAAATACATTAATTTTTTTCCTTGCTTGATGCCTTTTGACCTACCTAAAGCCTCCTGGTTGTTTCAAATTTAATTAATCAATAAATACCAGAGTTGCTTATGTACATTTAAAAAAATAAATTTAAATAACTTAGATGCCGGTATCTGCATGCATGGCAATTGAATTTTATTATATCTGTTTGAACAGCTTATCTTGGGAAATATTTTTTAATGTAAGTATGCTGTGTGGATAAGTAATTAAGGCTTAAGTAAAATATGACTTCTTTATTTATTCAACAAATAATACCAATCGATATGAATTAAAAACGAGTGGACTTTACTTGCACACTCCATATAATGTTTAATTGTTGTGTTACATCATCATTTAACGATGAATTTGCATGATTAATTTTTTTCTTTAGGAAAAACCTAAGGAATATCATTTGAATAGGAAATGCACAACGATTTAATTTTTTCATTACGTTAAGGTACAAAGTTTTGCTTAATTTAATTGTGTCTTATTAAACTCACTACTGTCAACAAATTTTTATTTATTTGCAATAAAAGCAATTTATTAAACAGGAAAACGATATCGAACAAAAAAAAAGTTAAATGATGAAATTTTAATCAAATTTATCCAAAACGATTCTTTCTATTGTAATAGAGCTGAATTGCAAAGTATGGATAATTTTACTAAACAAAAGTGATATTTATTTCTTGTTACCGATCTTGCTTGTTTTCTGTATAGATAAAGCAGCCTAAAGAACCAAAATATTAATATAAAAGTGCAATAGTGGAAATTGTGTTTCAATCAATTCATTAAAGGTTCAATCAATTCAATGCTGTTCAATCAATCAATGTGACGTACAAATTTGAAATTCCTTTGACATCTTACAGGAGATATGGTTGCAGTTTGCATAACAATATATAATTAGTTGTGCCATGAGAATGTTATATGTGAATAAAAATTTTCTGTAAATATGGCAGTTTGTTTCTAAGAGTGAAAAGCGCGGCAAGAAGATTTCTTTATTATATAAAATATAATATTTTTTTCCTCCAAGGCGCTTTATCATAATTTGAAATACATACATTATAATACAATTTTCAAATATATCTTGAATGGGTAAAAACATGAAATTTTGATTTTTACAAAATAAATTACATTAAAACATACACTGAGCTTTAATGCGTATTTGCATTCTTTACATTTTTGACTGTTTAAAATTAATTTTGAATAATTAAACATTTAATTAATTACGCAATTTACTTATTAGAATTTTTACACGTCTGAACATTATTGAGAGAAAAGAGGTTTTAGCAAAATTATTAAAATGTTTAAAAATTAATTGTTTTTTTTAGTATAATTTTAAACGTAAAAAGGATTTGAACAATATTTGTCATATGTTCCATCAACTCTTTATATTGAGGCATGCAATAGTAATCGAAAAAATAGATTATTCAATATTGCTGAAATACGCTTGCGATATGTAGTCGAAATAATTTTTAATGTGACTTATTATTAATAAAGTAATGTATTAAAATGTTACCTTTTCTATATTTCATAAGTTCTCTTATTGTTCTTCTAGACTTGAACTTAAAATATCATTATTTTTTCTATGTTCCATCAACTCGATTATATAGAATTACATTACAGCGTTTGAAAAATAAATTGTGCTATCTGTAATTAATTTACTGAGACCTATTTATAATATGCATTTACAATAATTTTTTTATATATTTATGATAAATTAAGTAAAGGACACTCATTAAAATGCCACTTTTTCTAGATTTCAAAGGTTTTCTTTTTTGCTCTTCTAGACTTGACCGAATTGAAATCGGAAGTTGACATTAAATGCAAGTAGAAAAGTTTTAAATGGGTAATTCATATGAAACTTAACTTTTCGTTATCTTGATTTTTCAATCATATATTATCTTTCTTTCAAAAGAACCTGTGTCATTTATCTTGATCTGGCCGTTTCAAAGATATGTATCACAAAACGTTCGGTTTTTTTTCTCAGGGAATTCAATGTGAATTTTTTTATAATTATCTTTTTCATTTATTCAATACAGACAGATGAGTTTCAGAAAAAGTTTTAGAATCAGCATTGATCAGGGAGATAGTATTCATGTTACAAAAGTCTTTCCAAGTGCGTTAGAACAATGAGTAGGTTATTTTATCTTTTTTTTTTATCAAATCTTGTCTTGTATATTAAAATAATTCCATTTTCTACATGGAATTTTAATTTTTAGTATGTATCTTGTTGACATCGATTTACTCATAATTTGACAAAAAAATAAATAAATAAATAAATAAGAATAAAATAAAAATGTAACTTTTGTTTTTTCTCCACATAGCCATCAGTCTCACATATTCTAACAGCGCCATCTAGCGATCGATAACAATAAAAGCACATATTTCAAATCTAAATAATGTTAAGAAGGTGATGTATGTAATAATTTTATTGTATGAAAGCATATTGTATATGAGGCAAAGAAGAGAAAATTGAGACATTTACAGAATTGAGAATACAGATTCAATTTACGAGTATGTTTACAACAATTATCGGCTATTGCTGTCATCGTTATGGCATTTTTGCTTCGTCTCAGAGTATAGGAGTTACAATTATAAAATTTTCATATTAATTTGTCAAGTTTAGCTCTTATATGAATAAATACTTATTTTTTTCTTTTGATACTTGCCTATCCGCTAATGTTAAAACACATCTTTTAGTAGGTGTACCGTCTTTTATATTGTTTATATTTTACCAACTCAAGTATATATATATATATATATATATATATATATATATATATATATCTTGATAA
>JAPMOR010025152.1:15791-59630 GCA_026543865.1 Argiope aurantia | reverse complement strand
ATCTTTAAATTCCCTTTTTAAAGCAAACCGACAGTCTAAATATATGTATTATAAGTGGGCTAATTAGAACTTGCTCTCATTTTTATGTGATATAGAAGTTAAAAACATTCTTTTTAAATCAAATTTCGACGTGAGGACTCCATTTTGAAAACGCATACATGTTTCCTTGTTATTTCTCCAAATGTGAAATAACAATTCAGAGGTTTTTGAATTAACTTTAACAAAAGGTGTTTCGGTTTGAATTTTAGATTACCGTCTCGTTTAAAAGTTGCTCTGTAACTTTTTGAATAACTCTCGCGTAATTTTCCACTGGCGAGAGGGTTATAGAGATATCAGTCAGCAGATTTGGCTCTGAAAGATTTAAAATCCAATCTGAACTTCCATCCCGCAGATTCTTTATTGAATTGTTTCTCGAACCGGCGGCCTTTCTGGCCCGAAGCTAAAACCTTACTACCAAAGCATCGAATTCTTGGAATGATTTTGAATTCTTTTTCGAATATGATATAGTCATAAGTTTCTTATAAATATGTTCTGATTTCAAACTTAACACTGTCTCATTATGATTCATGCTTCGCTGGGAAGTTGGTTTTAATTAAAACTTTAAGCGAGGACAGTATTTTCTGAAGGATATCTTGTCCCATTTCACATATGTTATATGAATCTTTTGGCCACGATAGTAATGCAGATGTGATTTTCACTGAATTCTACATAACTAGAACTGCCCTTTATAAATGCTTATGGTAAACTTTAAAAATGATTAAAATAATGACATATTTTATCCTTACATATAGTAGTACGGAATATTTAAAATTTCCTAAAAGTATGACACTTACAGTACTGGGCTGGAGATGTGAAATTTTAGTTCCTCCAATGATTATAAGGGTCACGGTGGCCTAGTGATAAGGTTCAAAATCCGATTTAACTAAAGATCCACCATATATGCAGCCCTGGCTGACTCTAGCTCCGACGCTGCGGACCAGAATCCTTCACGAGGTGCAGAAACTTGGGGAGGGGGATGATATTTCCGATGTCGACCTCGCTATCTGATTGGGGCTGAAAACAGACTGATTCTGTCCCGTAATAGTTACGGTGTTATTTTCAATCGTGTTGTTAATATAACCAAATTAAATTAATTTTATCTAGAATATTCAAGCCTGTTATCACAATTTTTTGACACTAATTAATATATATTTTAAATATTTATCAAAAATTCATTTGCTTATTTCAAATTGCTAATTGACTTTATTTCATTTCATTTCATTTCTTATATCTAATGCAAGTGGATGACAATGCATTACCATGCTTTTTGGCTTTCTGTATCACTAAATTTAATCTTCCAAGTGGCATGCATTTACATTTTAATATACATACAAGCATCTGTTAACATCTTTTATTAACATATCCAGGAATTTATAAACAAATTATTTTCTTATTCGATATCTGTCAAAATATTCTAAATATAATGCTATTGTAATTATTTATAAATAGGAATTGCTCACATAAACCTGTTAATCATTAGTAAATATCTGTACTTGAAATCAATGCAATTCATGCCGACGATAATTCAGC
The DNA here is from genome assembly GCA_026543865.1 of Argiope aurantia. Classification (NCBI taxonomy): domain Eukaryota; kingdom Metazoa; phylum Arthropoda; class Arachnida; order Araneae; family Araneidae; genus Argiope; species Argiope aurantia. The sequence goes on along the minus strand of JAPMOR010025152.1, from coordinate 58,061 downwards.
AAATGGGGTATTAAATTTTTTTCCGATTAAAATTTCAGCATAATATGCTTTGTTGGCATTATTCGATTCATAAATAGAAACATACATACATTTTGGACCAATTTCTCAAAGAATGGCAGAAGCATAGACATTGGTATATAATTTCATAGGGAAAAATTAACTAAAATAATGCTACTTTATAATAACGCATCTAAATATATTTTCATTTGATATCAAAGATGAAAATATTATCAGAAATCAAAATTACCATACCATGTAAATTTGTTTATATTAAAATAAATATGCGCTTTAACATTTTGTATTCATTTTAATTTATGATTTAATGAGAAGGTATTATGTTGGAATGTGGAATGTTTATGCTTAAAATTAATAGAGTCATATGAGAATTTACTAAACAATTTTAAAAAAACTAATTAATTTAAAAGACAAAATTATTATATTTTCTTAATGTCGAAAACTGTATGTATTTACATGAGAAAACAAACATGAATTAATAAATGGGATGGTAATTGCGACTGTTTAGAGATAAATACAACATTTGTTCAAATAGTAAATAAATATTCACTAGAAGCTTGAACTTGTTTTAAATAGCGAAATAAAAGGGAATGATACAATAGAATGGAAATGTTCTTTTCAAGCAGCATTATGAAGTCCATTACTACTTCTGGCACAACATTTTATTTTTAAATTGATTTTCTGTGTTATCTGAGAAAGTCTGCACTATTTATTTTTCAAAAAAAAAGGGGGGGGGAGAGAAACTTTGCGAAACTTGTTTTAGCATTTTGAAAAGCTAACTAGTTCTAGAGATACAAACGAATTCAAAAAAATACTTTTCTTCACAATTTGCATTTATTCATTGAAAAAGGCAAAGCTTTTGTTATGAACAGGAAATTTTATCTGAGATATTTTTTTGAAAGAAAGTCACACAAAAGCTTTGAAAATATGATATGTATTTGCTAATGCTCTTATCTTGGTACGAGTCCATTAAAATGTTTATGAAGAGGGAACTAGATGTGTTGAGAGAAATCTTTTTTTTTTTTAAAGGAACAATTAATTTATTAAAATACCCAAAAGATGCCATTTTTTTTTCAGAAAAGAAAACAAAAGTCAATTAATATTACTGAAATCCTCACCTTACTTTTCTTTTATTTGTAATGACTTATGTTTTAGATTTTCGAACACAGGAAATATTTTGAGGGACTTTTCTCTACTATACATAAATATCTTACATTTTTTTAATGCTGGGTAAACGACTAACAAATATTAATAACAAAGGGGAGGGGGGCTCAAGGGAAGCGTTCAGATAAATAATAAAAATTTAATTAATTAGTATTTTACTATACCACTAAAGGCTTTAAAATATATAATCTTTACTCTGCTTAGTGCAATTTTATTTAATTGCAATAAAAAGAGCGGGATAATAAATAAATTCTTAATTATTTCATGAAATTTTAGCGCTATGTTATTATATATTGATCAAAGCAAATTATTTTACACTATGATAGAGTTAAGTTGCATTATGCTACTTATAAATATTAGCTTGTTCCGTTAAAATCGTAACTGGTTCAATTCGCAAGCGATACATCTATAGCCCACAAATGGATAGCAGTATTTTTACTTTCTCGTGTACGAAGTACAGAGTAATAAAGTATTGTAATCATCAAAGAATTCGTGTTTGAAATTTTGATGAATCTTTACGTTTTAGATCTCCCTAAGTACGAAAAACCCATTTTTGGAAAATGTCTGTCTGTGACAAAGATTATTCAAAAACGCTTTGAGCTAGACAGATGAAATTTGGTCTACGGTATTTACACCAATTTTGTAGATTTCTGCCAAATTCTGAGTAAAATCCATTCAAAGGAAGTTTGTAATTCCAGCTGTTAAAAGACGAAGAAGCTGTCCAGCTGTTAAAGAAAACCAGCAAGACGAATAAAATTAGGTACACAGATTTACCATCTATAAGGTAAACTTCAAATGTTGAACCAAATCTAGCAAGAGGTTGATCGTCTGTCCGTCTGCCATTCATTTATGAATACTTATTTTTATTTTTTAAAGAATACGTATTATATTCCTATACGTATTATATTCCTATAATAAAATTATATTCCTATTGTATCCGGAATTTAATTTTTTTCTTTTGGTCGGAATTCTTATCAGTCATCCGAAATAAACATGTTCCATTGCTCTGAAAATTGCTACGTTCAAACTGTTCCGGTTTGTTCTAATATCATATTCCAAATGTAAAAGAATTATTCCATTTATTGCAGATAATACAAATGAATATTATGTGACAGACTAACCAGAAAAGGCTATTGCCAAATGAAATATGTGCAACGCATGCGTGTAGAAAGTGGCTACAGGCATTCAAAACTTCCTGTCGCAAAGAGAGACAAATCACGGGTGATCCATCACAATAAAATATCAGTTCACAGGTTCCTTCTGGAATCAAATTATCTGTCAAAACATTATATTTCAACACTTCCACGGCCATTTTATGCCCTGATCTCGCTCCGTGTGATTTCTTTTTTCGAAGGAAGTATTTGTTGAAAGGGCAACAATTTTCACATTAAACAGCCCTAGAGGAGATGAAAAAATGAATCTTATAATACATATTTGCATCTTTCTATGAACGATGGCAAAAATGCATAATTGGAAAAGTTAGTTTCTTCGAAGGAAATGCTACGCAAGTAAACAGCTTTTATGTGTATTCAGTTTTCGGTAATAATGAAAATTCAGAACTTTTAGAACGTAATAGAATACGTTAAACATAATTGGATATTTTATACTTATATCAATAAATATTACACATTATAGTGCTAAACAAATGAAAAAACATGAAAAACATCTCAAAAAAGCACATAAATGTTATTATACAATTATAAGAATTACTGTTTCGTTTAAATAATTTCAGTCTAAAAATTGAACATGAACGTTTTTTCAGGATGAATTTTTCATATTTTACACAAAGCAGTTAAAAAGCCCAATATTTAGAGTTCAAAGATGGATTTATTTTTTTGAGCCTGTTTGGCTTTAGTGCTGAATTGTCTGAAGATTGGAGTTATTTAAAAAAGAAGTATTTTATGAATCTTGAATTCAGAAAGAAGAGGAAAGTTATTAAAATTCCGGGAGGGAGGAACGAGAATTACAGTGCATTAATCAAATGATATTGTCTTTTTCTCTGTGGAGAATGGTTTAGTGGCAATCCTTTTTGATCATATTTGAAAGAGGCTAAAATAAGATTGCTGCTAAATCAGCTGTTTAAATAATGGTGCACAAGCTTAATTATGATATTTTGATTATTTCAGATGTAAATTTCATTAAGCGTTTATTAGATACGAAATCATGATTTAAGTTTTTCTAAAGTGTAAAATATCTGAAAAAAGCAGCGACTTTGGATGCTGAATATATTATGCATTTGAAGATAAATCAAGTTGTATTAAAAAAGCTCCACTCTTGTCTAAAGATGAAACATTTAATCAATCTTGTGAAGAAATGAGAAATTAATTTCACTATAAAAACATGAATTCCTTTATATTAATATTAATTATAATATATTGAAATTAAACTAATAAATTTTTTAATTAATAATTTATTAATAGAATAATAATAAAATAATTAATAATTAAAAGGATAAAATTAATTATTTCATTATTAAATGTTTAATCTGAATAGGGAAAAATAATTACTACTGAACCCTTATTACTTTTGAATTGTATTTTTTTTTCAAAAAACGTATAATTAAAATTATGGATTTTGCTCATGTTTAATTACTATTTTCATATTTTTTATATTACGATTATTCTTTAAATACAGGAAATTAAATTTCTTTTAATAAAATCAATGTATATGAGATTCGATACTGTTAAAAGTTTTTTTTTAGAGAAAATTCAACGGATATTTTAGAATTAGCATAAAAGATTCAATGATAAATATAAAAAATTTAGATAAAAATACGGATTTCGCAAACGTTTGCTATTTTAGAAATTATTTTTAAGATTCAGCGAAAGCAACCATATTGAGAATTTAACTTTTAAGTTTGGTTAAAAGGATTTTAGCTTTGAATAATTTTATTATCTTCAAAGTGGGTTGAATTTATTTAATTTCAAATTTTTTGTAAAAATAATATTTAAAGTACATTAAATTGCTTTTATTGTTGTCTCAAAGAAATTGCGAATAATATACATATAATATTCGGGATATGCAATAATACATACATACATACAAAAATATACACGACTTTCAAACTGCGGAGGCTTTTAAGAATTTCGGATTGAAAATGGAAATTAAATTTATCTACCTTAAGTTAACTTTTTTTTTCATTCAAGAACCATTTTAAGATTTTTCTTAGCTTTAAAATACTGAATTTCTGAAAGTATGTACGAATGATTTTTATCTTCCAATGATTTTCATCATTCAATTTTGTCATCCAGTTTCAAGGATATCTACGCTCACTAAGCGCAAACAAGAAAGAAAAATGTAAGGCATTTTCTTAAAAGTATATCTGATATTTCTCAGAATTTTAGGTATTTAACCTTTATTAAAATCTGCTCTTAGATTTTAGTGGTTATTTATCTAGCGAAATATTCAACTGAAAATAAAAACCTGAATTAGAATGCATTGGAAGGAAGTTGAAACAGATTATTTGAATTCCAAGAATTTTACTCTTCGTATTTTAATGACACACGAGACAACAGCAGGAGTATTTTTACTTCTGTTGAAACGGTATAAACGGTTTGTGTATAACTTTGTTGTATAGTAAAGAGATTCAAGTATGTATTTTGGAGCGTTTTCCTTTAAAAATATTGCAACCAGAATTTAATATAGAACTCCAATTTTGGCGTAAAGATCATATCCTAAAATTCATCTCTCTATATTGTTTTTTTATTTTCTCGTATGAGAAGCATAGAGAAAGTATTGCAATCTTAAGAATTTGAATTCGATATTTCATCTCCATGTTTCCTACAACCTTAGCTGGAAAAAAATGGGGGAGGGGATGTCTGTACGTCTATTTGTCTACGAAGACAATAACTCAAAAACACTTTGATCTATACGGATGAAATTTTATATGAACTTTAGCCCAAATTTGTATTTTTCTATCACATTTTGAACTGGAGAACATTCAAAAGAAATCTGTGTGTCTGTCTTTTCAAGTACAAGTAAACTAAATAACTTCAAAAGGTAAAGAGGTAGATAAGTGAAATTTGGTACTCAAGTGTAGCATGAAAAATAGATTCTTATCAAAGCTTGAGCAAAATCTGTTAAAAGATTGACCATCTTTGCAGTTTCGCATGCATGTAAACAAAATAACTCATAAGCACAGTGACTTAAAGCAATAAAATTTGATATGTGATTTTGTGACAACAATAATTGCAGTCCGTGGCAAATTTTGTCTGCATAGGTTGGAAAAAAGGCCTCAAAACACTTATTAACTCGATAGATTCATTAAAAATGCTAGATAGACGCCAAAAATCCATTTTTCATTATTATTATTCTCATGTGCCATTCGAGGCATTCACGGCCTTACCAAATTTTATGGCGGGGGGGGGATAAGAAATTTATTGGAGAGTATGCGAGAAAGTTCTGAGGAGAATTACTCCCGCTGGTTGAATATAGCGTCCACATTCACTCCAAGAGACAAGCGAATTTGTTGTTAAACTTTTGATGAGTTTTCTCTAAAGTCTGATTACAATTGCGGTGATATAACCACAGCATATATATGCAAAATTCCTGTCCTTTACATATATAATATTATAGCTGTTTTATTTATGTCTGTACTAATTTGTTATATTTAACAGCACGTCTGTATTAATTTGTTCTATTTAACAGCATGTCTGTATTAATTTGTTCTATTTAACAGCATTTCTGTATTAATTTGTTCTATTTATAGCCAATTTTAGAATTTTTCACCGTACTGGAAAACTCATTTATTCGAAACAGAAAAGTTGTCTAAATACAGTATTGTTATTTTTTGACATTCAAGGATTATATAGGTTATACTAAAAAAGTAAACAAACATTTATTTTCTTAAAAATGGCATTTAGATATATACTTCAAATTACTAAATTTCGTAAAGTAAGATAGGCAATTGAATTAATACATTTTGAATTCTGTATAGGTTGATAATAAATAGTTTAGAAAAACTTTTAATGCATCTCTCATAGCATTAAAGGGTCAATTAGAAAAAATGATTTACTTACATTTATATACACAGACTAAGTTCCATGCTTGTGTCTACAAAATTTTCTAAGGGGTGTTTATTTTTATATCTGCAGGTGATTGCCCCAAATTCAGATAGAAACATTTATTTTAGGAATGCAAATATATTCAAAACACAAAAATTGATATAAATATTTGTCTGGTAGTAAATCGTTCAATCAACATGACTTGAAGAAAATTTGCTTTTCACTCATACTGCTGTCCATCTTGGCTAGTTGACATTTGCAACATGGATTTAATAAAGAAGAAAAACTTCAGCATATCAAAGAAATAATGCAGTCAAAAAGTGAGCTGTTGTTGTCGAAGGTGCGTGAAGCTTTGAGTTACTTAGATGAATCTAAGAAAAATATTTTATAAGTTAAGATTTCTACAATATGGGGGCGAATAAAAATTTTTAAAACTTTTTTTATAATTAATCTCTACACAATTGATGCAATTGCCTTCCTTATTATAAAAAATTTTGTTATTGGAAATATATATCCAGGTGCAATATTTAACTCTCTTCTTCCATTTTTCTGAGACACTATATAATCTTTTAATTGGATGTTAAAACTCATTATTTGATGAATGACTGTAATGTATTTATTCCTTAATCATCTTATTTCTACTGTGTATCGACTGTCGAATTAGATGACACTTTTGGAGATATGTTGTATTTATGATATGGATTTAATTAAGATTCCTGTCGAATTAGACGATACTTTTGAAGATATGTTGCACTTGTGATATAGATTTAACTGATATTTCTGTCGAATTAGATTATGCTTTTGAAGATAGGTTGTATTTGTGATATTGATAATTGAGATTCCTGTCGAATTAGATAAAACATTTGAAGATATATTGTATTTGTCATGTTGTTTTAACTGAGATTCCAGAGAATAATAAGAATATTTTAGTCGTTTATCGACTGCTGGTCATTTTAGTACCAAATTATAACATCTATTATAAGTTTAAAAATACTGGATACAAGAACCGGACAATTTTTTCCTTAAAGTAATTAAAGTTTATTTTTAAATTTAGCTTTGGTTTCATTCATTAGTCTCATGGCTACTGTATTGAAAAAAAATAATATCTTGAAAAGGACTTTATTTTTCTCCGTTCCAACAATGTTTACATTTTCAACAAGATTTCTGTAACTGTACAAAGATAGAAAAATTTAAATTTTACTTACCTCAAAAATCATATAGTTGTGGTGAAAATTTTAATTAATTTAAAATGATTCTGAGATGAGTTTTATTTAGTGCCATGCTCATTTCTGGTCACATTGCCAAGTTAATAGTCTTTGTTTTGACATCAGAGTATCACATGTTTACCTCAAAGGTCCGGCAAGTCTGTAAGTCTGATGCCCACTAAATTCGTGGTCGTTAGCCAAGCGTCCTTACGTTGTCTCAGGTGGATTTACTTAATTATATTCATGCCTAGTTTAGAATAATCACGAGTTTATTTTTGGTCAGACTTTGTAATTTCAAACTGGAAACAAATAAGAAGAATGGCATTTGATCTGGTATCTCTCCCTACAAATATCCAATCTACTCTAAGGGAAAGAAGTTTTTAAAGAGAAGTCCTGGTTCGGATGCTACTCTTGTTATCTGCTCATAGCTAAAATGTACATAATTAATTACAAATAACTTTTGTGTTCCTATTAAAATGAGACGTTAATCTCTATAAACTAAGATAATCGTTTATCTAATTTAATGTAAGTAAACACCTAAATCAGTTTCGGTGCATACCTATACTATCTGAGGAAATTTTTTAAAGGAAGATTCAGCATTCTTATGTAAAATTCAACTGAGAGTGTTATTTTTAACTGAAAATTCTGAAGTCTTATAAAAAGCTTTTTTCTGCTTGTCAAATACTCAAAGAGAGAAACGAATAAAAATTGAAAATTTATTCTTTTACTGTTCTATAGAATTGAATTTAAATGTGAATTTTCAAAATAAATTTGGAAAAATCAATGAATAAATTTAAACCGGACACTGGATAGAGAATTAAATTCACCTTAAGCACTTGCAAGATGTATAAAAGCTACTGTCTGTTTATATAGTATATGTACAAACCCTGTATTTACTAAACTCTTTTCAAACTGCAGATATTTCCAATCCGATGGAGGTACAGTGTTTTATAACACCATATATTTATTAATGTAACTCAATAGTATGCAGGGACTATTAAAGAAAAAGTTAACAATGTGATTAAAGCATTAAGGATAAATTTAAGTAGAAGAAAATCTTTTTCAATTGTTTAATAGAATTTTTAATTAATAAACATCCTTTTTATTATATAAATCCCAAAGAAATTACATAAAGTTATTTTGAAAATTTCAAATGCAAAAATAATGAAACGAGAGATTTACAGAACTCGTGAATTAGCTTATTTAAAAACATAAATTCTGTTTTAATTGAGTGAAGTTTAACTTAGAAAACACAAGGAGACATTTTTAAATTCTTATATTTAAAATACTAAAATCATTACCTTTTTTTACTTATTTTTGAAATAAATCATATTTTGTATTCCCTGTTATATGCTATTATAGTTTGCTATATTGAATACACAAATAGTATAGAACAAATAATCCAGTTAGTAGGTTAATATTAGAGATGGTAGATATGATATGCTAATTTATATTTTCATCTAATTCTACAAATAATCCAACCGATTTCAAGTTTAGTTCAATTAAATTAGTATCCCACTTTGAAATTTCTTGAATACTATTCGGTAAAGAACTTAAGAATTTCAAAAGTAGCGGTGAATTCATAGAATCGATGTCTCTGGTGAATGAAGATTTTAATGAAGTTTTAATGAAGAAAAAACAGTTAGGTCATAAAAGAGAACTTCACTTGTTTTGGTTCATAAATGAAAACGATTTAGAAAACAAATAGAACTTTACATTTGAGAAAAAATGAAAGCAAATAGAGATTTAAAAGCATAATAGATTAAAGGAAGGTTTTGAAGAAAGGAGTAAAACTATATTGCAAAATTGATCAGAACGAAAAAAAATTATTATAAAAAATTAATACAAGGTGTCAATACAACAGTTTTATTTACTCGTGGAATATCATATCGGATTTTGTCATAAAAAAATATTTGAACAGACTCTTGTCCTAATAAGCCAAGCCAACATTCATTCCATATATATATATGTATAGTTCTATATGGTGAGGTGGTCACACGAGGAATTAATCTCTCTCTAAATTTGTGTCCGCTGTGACAGACCTCTTTTATGTTAAAAGCTATTTTCTATTTAGTGATTTACCAAATGCTTGCATTTGTAGTATCTACAGATGCTTTTCTTAGCGTACATCTTGACTGCGTTTTTGTAACATGTGCTTTAGGTTTTCTGGAATATGTATGGAATAAAGCGTAATTTTTGAGTTATAAAGTATGTCGAAATTTTTTCATCGTATATTCAAAGAACGATTTTCGTAACAAAATTTAGAAACCTTTCGTTATTTATAAAAATGATCTAAAATTCATAATATTGAATAATAGAATCTACGCTGCTTAGTCATTAGTTATAGGTAAAGCCTTTTAGTCTGGTTATTTGTTTAAACAAGCAAATATGCATTTCATTTATCTCTTATTGTGACTTATATTTTTCCTTCAAGGTAAAATTTATTAACTGATTGTATTTTTTAATAATTCAACTCTGAAATAAAATGGGAAATCAATATCTCTGAAATACCTCACTGTTTCAGATATATCAAACTACCTTTTTGAGTGTAATAGATAATAAAGATATACAATTTTCTTAGAAACATCTAGAGAATGTTAATAGTTAAATCGATAAATATAGGTGACAGAACTGATGGCTTCAATTCTTGGATCAACCTTATGTGAAGAGCTATATGTGGAATTTCACATAAAATAATATTTCGGTTACGTTAAAGGAAGTAACTCTCAATTTTTGAAAGGAGAAAAGAGTTTTCTAAATGCGCATTTTTAAACCACCAAGGCTCAATGAATGAAATTAAGAAATAAAGAAAAATAGGAAATAGAAGGAGGTATGATATCTGTTTTCATAATATGAGTCTAGAAATTTAAAATTTTGATTTTTTAGCTTCAAATTTCAGAAATGCTGTGGCAGCACAAATTAATCAAAGTAATTGTGATACAATATTTAATACTTTCAAGAATCAAAAATTGTGGTAAATTATATGCATTTATTTGCATTTTATTTACACATTCATTCGAGTAACCAATTACATTTACCGATAATTGGTTTTTTTATTACCTATTAAATTTCTGACAGTTTATTATAATATTGCCAATACGGAAAATTGTTCTCATAAAATGCTTTCCTTATACATTCCACGGAAATATACAATTTAACTATCAGAATTTCGTTTCCTCCGAAGGTTTAATATCATTCAATGAAGATTTGTTGATTGAAGATGTTCTTTCAATCTTTTGATGTCCCATTAGAAGTCCATCTAGAATACGAGCATGAGTAGCCTCTGTATAAATAAACAGGTTTTCATTTCACCAAATGGAGTTATGTTGTAGTTGGTTAGTAGTTCCGTCATAGATTAACGAGATGTACCTTTATTTGAGAAGGAGAGCAAAGCACGAGGCTTTTGTAATGGAGTCTATTTTGCTGGATTCGTATATCCCATATTAATGTTTGAAGTTGTCTGATCTTTTAAGTGCTTTATTAAAAAATGGAACTGTTTTATGGTGAATAACAAGATTATTGTATTATACTATCTGATTACTGAACCACGATTTGTCAGAGGAAGAATGTGGTCGTATTATGAATGAACTAATAATCTAAAAAGGTAGCAAATATGACGACGTTAGGACTTAAACTTTATCAAAGTTGGCTTAACGACGCAAAACCCTCGTCCTGTGGTATGATTCCTTTCGCGTACGCTCCGTCCCGTGAGTGCGTCTAGGATAGAGGCACCCGTCCTGAACGGGCTAATAGAAACCAACAGAGGTTCCATCTGCAACCCTTCTATGCACTGCGTAAATTACGTTAAAACTGCTGATGTATACTGTAAACGGAGCAGATTTCTTACCAATCTTTAATTCATATAAATGATGTTTTATCTCCTGACCACTGTTGGTAAGGATTAATCATAATGACAGTAATTTCTCCCCGACTCTTCTTTTTTCTTTGTTCTTGTAAGAAGGTGAAATTAAATTACATGCATATCTTGAAAAGGATTTTTGTAATCTTTTTAAAATATCAAAAGTACTTTCTGTAGTCTAGCCGCTTAAAAACTATATAAGATAATCAAACCATGTCCTAAATACTTGTATTTGTGAATATATTTTTTCTCCTGTAAAATTTGTCCCTTTTGTTGTCAATAAATAATGTTTCTTGATAAATTTTCTTCTTTATTTAAATCGATTGGTTGACCTTAAAACCTCAAGACACCTGTTGAATTTATGTTAAATTGCATTTTAGCAGTAAGATTTTTTTTTTTTCTTTCTGGATGCATTCTACATTTATAATGAGAAAATAAATGAATGGGCATCCCAATAGTTGGTTGAAAGGGGCCACATATTTTTTTTTTGCATATTTTACAAAGCATGCACATTTTAAGTTGATATTTTTTCTTTTCATAATTTAATAGTCATAGTTCAGTAATAAGTACTCAACTTTAAAGAATTTGGCAATATATTTTATTACTAACTTATTTTTAAAATACAGTATGAAAGCTCCATATATATTTATTGGCAGGTAATAGTAAAAATTGCCTATAAGGAAAATCTAAATATCCACCCATTGTCACTAGTTTTGACTTACGAACAATAATTGAATGTTTCTCGCCTTAACAAGAGAATTAAACACATTTGTCTTCGAACAAGTAATGCGAATACCATTATAGAAGGAAAATAAAATACAACAACGTCGCACATCCTATAATCAGTACTCACCGGAAGCATTTTTCTGCAAGTTAACGCCCTGATGTTCTTAATTTCCATTTGATGTATCGGAAAGGGTGGGCCACCTGTTCCAATTTTTCTTCCGTGGAACCATTCTGTTTCTTCGTCTGGTAATGAATCATACCTCAAAATATTCAATTATTATTTCTGTAATCAGTCGTATTGATCTAAGTACTGCATTTCAGGGACGATTCGAAACAATTTTGTACATATTGGGGTTCTGTACTTTCTTCTTTTCATTCATTTAGAAAGCCTTAATTGCTTCCGCTGCGAAATCTTTTTAAGAATATTTATACTGCCCTCATTATAGCTTTCCAATGAAATGAAAGAATTCGAGATATGTATTCAGTAATAATTAATGAAGCCTAGTTTCTGTTCACGTCAAATTAAGAGTAATATTTAAGGGTGCATTAAATTTCAGTGTATTCAACATAAAATTTTAAAATAAAAAAACGTCAAAATAATTACTTTAAAATATTTCCTGAATTAAAAGTTAGTTCAAGAAAATATCCTGTATTTCAGACCTGGCTGATCTGAGCTAAAGGCATATTAGCAAATGGAGTTACCACTAAAAATTATTTTGAATCTAAAATTAGTGAGATTTATAAAAATTCAACTTACTATGTTATTTCATTTCGATATATATTGAAGTGGCACTTCAAATAAATGATTTGATAAGCTCCCCTTAAATAATTAACTACTAAGTCAAAGCGGCAATAAAAGATAAACTAAAATATGATGTTTTCTGCTGCATTCACAGTATATTTTGAGTGTACAGATGCATAAGTAATTGTAAATAGACGAAGGAGCACAATTATGAAAGAAGTCTATTTATCCTTTGTTAAGGTTTGCGACTTTTTGGATACTAGGTTACCCTAGAGGAAAACCTCAGATACGAGAATTAGATGGTGGTCCGAAATAGTATGGGGTCAGCTGCCTCTCTACCGATGACAGGACGTGCCTCCTACGGTTTTGTTGTACCTTGACTGGTGAAGTCCTTAAGACTCAACCATAGTTCTATCCTGGCTATCATAATGTTTCGTTCATTCAATATTTCCATGTGCCTTCGGGAGGATGGGATGGAGGAGTCGAAGTAGATGTTTATGGTTATTGGGTACAAGGTAAAAAGTTTTCTTGTCATCTGCCGTTATCCTAGTGTTGTTAAAGCTGTCGGCACCGTTTTCATAACGAAATTTGTGTGTGTGTGTGTTTGGGGGTAAGTGTAAATTTCTGCAAGGTATCCTCACCTTATTATTTTCACATATAAATTTTAATTTTGGGTTTGTGATATTTACTCGAGATTTTCGATGAAACATTTTGTAATGGAAGCTTTATTGAAGAAATCAGGGGAGAAGAGTAGGGACAATGCTTAATGAAGGGCTTATGCAGAATGTGGTAAATAGATATAATTATGGAAATTGTATATAGATATAATAGTTGACAATGCTTAGATATAATAGTGGACAGTTGTAGATAGATAGGTAGATAGGTAGTGGACAATGCTTTAGTAGGGCTTACACAGAATGTGGAAGATAGATATTGTAGTAAAAATTGCATGCACAAACATTGTAAAAGTTGGACATCACTCTATTTTTATATTCTATTAGCTACCATATAAATCTCATTTTTCAAAATAAATGTATCTTCAACTAAACATATCATGTTATAATTCATTATATTTTTATTAATAAAACAACTTACTATATTTTTTTATTGATTGATTGATTTTGTTTTGTTTTGTTTCTTTTTGTTAAAGATTTTTAAATGTTCCATACTTTTCACCCATTTAAATATTTAAGAATTTTCCCTTAAAAATGTAATTTTAAATATTAAATAGTTTTTTTGATTTTTCCAAGTTACTGAGAAAATATTTTATGTACAGTTAGTAAGTAGTTCATTGAAAAAGTTGGTATTGAAAATTTTTCAAAGATCAACATTTCTAGTTGTAACTTTTGGTTAAATGTAAATGATACTCCAAATTTGTGACCTGTTCTCTACATTTTCTTCTTAGAATAGCATTTTCTACAGTTTTTCTTGAATTAATGTATTTTTCGTTTCCGTTGTAAATAATTCATAATTCAAGACTTCAAATAGATAATATTCTCATGAATTTTTCGTGAACTTCTCATTAATGGATTTTTCGTTTCCGTTGTATATAATTCATGATTTAAGGCTTCAAATAGATAATATTCTCATCCCTTTTAATTCTTAATTCATTTTGTTCAGATGTTTGCTGCTTTGAGGACAACAATTGTTTGTCATGATTTTAGTCTGCATACTTGAGCGGAGATTGAAAATTAGAATAACTTAATCATGTCTGATAATCCTAACAAAATGAAAAATAGAATAATAGCCTTCAAAACAATGAAAAATAATTTAAAAAAAGTTTTAACATTAATAAGTTAAAAATTAATTAAAGTGGCTTTTTCTCTTTTGTTCTAACATTTATTTGCATATTTCATACAAAACTTGCTGAAAAATAAAATAATATCCAACGTAAAAGAAATTTGAATTATTGATATTTTGATTGTTTTTAAAATCTAGCCCATATATTCTTTATTTCTGTATGAGTATATATTTATTTCATATTTTGAAAATTGTTAGTTCTCTAAATTGTTCTTCTTTGTTTTATTTCTGTAAGATTCAGAATTAAGTGACTTTGTGATGAGTCATAATATTTTTAAACGATCAAACCCATTTTAAGAAGAAAAAAAAATCAACATTATGCGCAGCATTGGGCAACAACTATATTATTTCATGAAGAGAATATCTTGTTTCTGAGCGAGATTTTATTCAGTTTGAAATAAAATAAAACTAATGACTATTCCAAAAAACATGTATGAATCGGATGAAACATGCATCCTATTTTTGAATTCATTCTCTTTTTATTGTATGTATGAATAATTTAACTTATCTTGTGTATAAGCACCCACATCTATATGGATATATATATAAATATTACATTTTATTACTTCTTAACAATGATATTTTAAATCTACGACACAAAATTTGAACTCATGATAAAGTTTAAAAGACATTGAAAAGACCATCATTAATGAATTCCTTCGAATAAATTCTCCTGTAGACATTTCTTATTTCTATGTGAAGGAGACTTCTCTTTGAAGTATTATCAATAAATAAAACAAAGGACTTTATTTTTTCATGCATTTCTTATGCGCCAGAAAAATATTGATTTTGAATTGTCTGTAAAGTTTCTGCATTTGTCCTTTTCTGAAACATGTTGACAGTACCCCAGTGAAGTGGAATATTGGACTTTAAAGTAGGCTTTGATGGAGAATCTGAAATGACTTTTTTTTATTTCTTTTTTTTTCCTATATTTGCATTAAATTACCATAAAATCTCAATAGTTCTAGAAAAAAATTCAAAACATAAACATCTAGTAGAGCTTATTTTCATGCTTTAATGCATGTAGAAGATTTTACATAAGTCAAATCTTCAGTTTTTTACTATACATTGTCTTGTGTATAAAGCATGTAAAGTATTCTCTTACATGCTTCTTCTAGTTTCGATAACATTTTTCATTAATCGAAAAGTAGATAAAAAAGTCTAGTATTTGCAATGCGAAGATAATCTTGAATTTTCTAAAAAATATTTTGGAAACGGTTGAAGTATTTATGTCAGAACTCAGAACTCAGTCAATTTGAGATCAGTTTGAAATTTTTGAAATAAATCGCTATTTTTCAACTATTTATTAAACACTGCTAGAAGATGTTCAGAAAGATATAAAATTCATGATACAAATTTTGGAGAAACACATCTAGGTAAACACAGATCAGTATACAGTAATTCAAGCTGGAAAATATTGGAAGGTCTTTTCCAGTTGTAACGGGCATACTGACTGGCTATGGATATATTTTCTTTAGAATTAAATGAAGATTCTCATATACGATGGCAATTTTGTCGATTTTATTGAGGACTGTGTGACCAGATTTAAATAGCTACAGTAGTAGTAATTCAAGCTGGAAAACATTGGAAGGCATTTTCCAGTTGGAACGGGCACATTGACTGACTATATTCATTTTTCTTTAGAGTTAAATGAAAATTTTCATATACGATGACAGTTTTTTTGATTTTTATTGAGGACTTTGTGACCAGATTTGAATAGCTGCAGCTGAGATATGAAAAATGCCGGAGTTTTTACTGATCATTACGTCAATGATTTTTACGATCATAATCTCATTTTTGCGGTCTGTTTTATTTCATTCTTTCTCCGCCATTATTGCATTTTTTATTCACTTTTGCTGAACTTAATTTGTTTCATGATTGTAAAGAAAGAAATTTTGTATTTTATTGATTTCAAGTTTTGTATATTTTGGATGACAATATACAATTTTGAAATTTTCACAGTTCAATCATTAATCAATTACTTTAATGCAAATTTGATTCCTTTCAATTGGCTTTATATATTAATGATTCCTAAATGTTTATAAGAATGAATAAAATAAAGACTAAAAGATGGATAGTTATTAAAAGATTTTTTCCTGTTTATTAGTTCACTAATAAAAGCAAATTTAATTTTTTTATTAAATTTATTTAATTTATAAGTTAACTACGACCCTTAAAATTTCACCGCTTTAAATATAACATGCTATTTTTCAAATATTTATGCTTTTAAATGTTATACGTTCCATCACCCCTTAAGTTTTGTATCAAAGTCTTTGAAACATTTCATATACAAGGATTTTTATATGCATCATAAATCAAATTAAAAAAAGCATAAGATTGATAAAAAATCCAGCTACATTTATAAACATTAAAGCTAGTAATTTTAAAGAGAAATAGTTTGTATACATAATACGACAACATCTTTCATTATATTTCATTTTCCTACGTAATAAATAAATAAAATGGGACCATTATTTTTTTGTGCCAAATAAACGAGAGCCAATCAATTTCTTTTGGTAAATTACTAAATTTTATCGTGACCTCAATTTCGAAGAAAAGTATCAGTTAAATGAATTAATAGCAATAAAAAATGACTGTTGTCCTCAAAGCTAATTTTCTTTTCAGTTACTTTAGTGTTATAGTCACAGGACCAAAAAAACAACAACACGGTGAACCTTTTTACACAGGAGAATAAATAAAAGGAGCGATTTATTTAAAGAGAAAAATAATTTATTCTGACTTAAATATCTCTGGTATCTTTTCCTTTCTTATGAGTTGAAATAACAATGTGCTATCCAAAAAGATGTTTAAATAAATTTATAGGTCAAAGGTATGAAATTATTTTTCTGGTGTTTACTCCAGCAAACTTGTAATCTTTGATGTTTCTCTCTCAGGTTTAACAGGGTTTCTGCTTTTTGAGGTAATCTTGCAATCTAATCTGCTTACCATTTTAATCTTTCTGTTAGAAGATATTCTGCTGTTGATCCTTCTGTTCTCATAGGGTTTATCGAAGGTTCTCCTTAAGAAGTTATCATCATTTTGCTTGTTTTGAGAACCGTTCAAAGAGATAAACTATCAATTTGTTTAAAGTTTTTTTAATAGGCTTTAAAAGTAAATTTTTTTGAATGGATCCAATTTGGTATTTCTTGATGGACGTCAGATATACCTCACATCATTCATTTTGAGGAATTAGTCTCATATTTCAAGAACTTAAAAGGGTAGCATTTAGGTACCTAGTATTAAGACTGGAAACTGCCACATAGAGTTAATTCTGGTCGTGTAATCGTGAGACTGGCATCAATATAATGATTAACATATCGTTGTTGGATAGTGTTAAACATTAGAAAGGGGCGGACGAGCTCTGTGTTATTTTTTTATACTTGTTTGTTAAAGAAAATATGTTTGATGTTATTACTTTTTGAGGTGAAATATCCACACCATCATCTACGACCACCGTACCCTGATAATCAGTATTTAATTATTAGTTTTCAAAGGAAAGAATATTGGAAGAAAACGATTTATTTTAGGATTATTTATTGAGAGTATACTATTTAATAGCATATTTTCTCTAATATTTGTTTTAAACTTATTATATTGGGTTGTTCGGAAAGTAATTTCGTTGTTTTTTTTTTTTGTGTGTGTGGAAATGAAAGACAGTTTTCGTATAATAAACAAATACTTTATTAAATTATATATTGGCCTTTCTGGTCCAACACCTTTTGCCATCTTTCTGGTAGTAGCATAATTCCACGCTCATAAAATTTTTGGTCTTTGCTACCAAAAAACTGATCGAGGTGGTTTTTGACCTTCTCATTTGAGGTGAAGGTTTTATCGTCTAAAAAATTTAGCGAACCAGTTCTGGCACTGGCGTACTGTCAACACACCTTCTCCATACACATCGGTCAATATCTTTCTGGCTTGAACAGCAATTTTACCCTTTCTGTAGTAAGATATGACGAAAATGCTGCTTATCGCTCTCCATATTTAAAAGGGCACCAACCAAAAACTACTGCGTAGAATTAATTGGAATTTTTCACACACAAGACTTGCTATATGAGCTCTCAAAGCATATAAAAATTATACGGCTTAAATGTGAAGTTGGGTGCAAAAAAATACAATTAAATCCTCTGTCGGGAAAAAACGAAATTACATTCCGAACAACTCAATAGTTTCAAATTAACTTGTATATTTGACAAATTAGGAAAATGTCCACGGCTGTGAGGATGTTAAATGGAGTTGCTTTAAAGAATAATATAAGCTAAAAAGAACTGTTAAAATCAGGATCTAGTGTATAGGCATTGTGGAATTATAGAAGCTCCAAACTTTTTCAGTTCATGAATTTAGAATTAGGTTCTTTGCTTGGATGACTCAAAAGTCCTTTTTGGTTAAAGTAAATCAAAACAGGAGCCATCCTGATCAGTAATTTACTTTGTGCACATAATATTTAAATCTATTAATATCATAATGCAACTTTTCGTTTAGGCCTTTCAATATTCAAAGAAAAAGACGTGGAATGGCTTTCTTCGTAGAAGGAAAGACCTTGAAGGATTACATTTAAACCAATTTAACATTTTAACGGTCAAACTTGAATCCCTACGGTTTTTCATGCCTAATAACAACGCAGACTTCTTTTTACTTCCTGATTTGAAGGGAAGTTCTGTTCCAGAGATTTTAATAAGAAAATTACGGGTAGGGAATTAAAGTTTTGTAATTATTATCTCCCATATTTATGTACTTAAGAATTAAATCACTTCATAATACCACTTTTGCGATTTTATAGAAAATTTCTCAGCAAAAAAAGTAGTTTTCATTTAAATAAGAAGGGTTTGTTACAAATTTATTTGATTATTAGAAGCCAATGCCCTAGCACACAACTACTAAACAACACTGCACGGTATTACAGAATTTCGCACAATACTATATAATAATGTATAATTTTGAATAATATTGCACAATATCACGCATTATGTGTCGCCTGGGAAGTATGGATTGAACCTTCATTATATTTTAGTTAATGCCAGTGGATTAATTTAGCGCTTTAGTATTGTAAATCAAAAGATCATACGTTGCATGTCTGATTTTTTACAAAGTTTCATCATACATATGCCACTTCAAATCTGCGAAAGATTTAAATATTCTTGCATTTTTGTGTAATACTAACATTTTGAGAATAAGGCGGTATCTGAGGGGTCATTCCAATGGATTACGAGAGCCCTCACCACTATTCTTTATGTAGTTACAAAATAGGACTTGCTTCAGAAAACTAAATTCGTTTCACCAAAAACAGATCTAAAAGTTTTAAGATTTCTAAATCTAATTGTGAAATTATACCTTTATAATAATTTACTGTTTGCATGAGTTTCTTGAATGGAAATTTAGTTTTTCTTTGTGCATTTTAAATTTAACCAGCATATATGGTCCAGTATTATTAACACCAATTTTTTTCATGAAATCCAAATCAACCAGCTGACCATTATCGCACGTATATTTAGAAAATGTTTTTTTCCCGATCGAGTTAGTTTTTTGTTTGCGGACCAAAATGTTGTATTTTTAAGAAAGCATTCTGGAAAATAACATGTTTACTAAATTTGATATAAAAGTCAAATTTTAATTTTCTCTCACAGACGGGGGGGGGGGCAAAAAAACACTTGTTTCTTTTCTTTGAGCTTTCAAAAGTAATTTTCAATTTCTTATTTTAATAATTCCTTTTATTTTAATTTTCATTTTTAAATTCACTAATTTTTAAGAATGCAGAAGTAGTTGGCATAAGTTTATATTTGTATTTATCATTAGCTACAACGCATTAAAATGTAAATATTTTATTATTTAAAATTATAGTTAAAAATTTGGCACAAGATTTAATTCAACAACACCATCTGTGGTATTTTGAAACATTTTTTTTTCCAATTTAATAACTGAAATTTCCAATTCATTGAATTTTTTTGTATTGAATGTTAAAAATGATGCTTGCTTTTCAAGAAAATAACCTTTTACCTTCTATTGATAAAGAATGTTTGTTTGGAACCAAATAGATTTGCTTTGCGTATTTGTTCTTCAGTTAATATAATCTGAAATATCTAGGTATATATAAATATATTAAAATAGAATGTTTATAAAAGCATAAGACTGATACAGCTTTGAAACACAACAATACTTTTATTTACACATACATTTTGCTATTGTGCATGCTTAAAATATTCCATCTGCCTCTGAAAACCCATTCACTTTCTCTTGTCAACAGATTCATGAATTCTATTTATTTACAAGAGCTTCAATCGCGAAAAAAACACACTCAGTTTCCTGATCGAAGAGTGTATTTGGATTTTCTGCCAAACATCTGGTTTCAAGATTAACACATATAACACATATTAATACACACATAAGATTCACACACACACACGTGAGTAAACTCAGAGAAGTAAAGAATTGTTCAAAACAATAAAAATGATTAAGATAGCTACTGTTAATATAATTTGGGAAAAAAGCTTACGTATAACATCAACATGCATTACATTTACACATCTTCAATTAAATAAAAACTACCGCAAATTACTTATACGTTTTCATTGAAATCGTGCTGAACATTCCTTTCGATTAAGAGAGTGGTGAAAACCTTCTGTTCAAGTGATAATGATCATGTTTGTTTACAGCTGTTTCGTACATTTAAGTACAGTAGAATGAAGTGAACCTAGGATAAACTGAATGACATAGGTTATTAATAGTAACACTGACTAATAGCTGTGGTAATGACTCTCTTGATCAGGTTCATTTAATCATTTGAACAGATATAACCCATCAATTCAAACTATCAACTCATGTGGGTTGAATGGCGTTCTGCAATACAGCATATAACTTGAATATCATGAACCATTAACTATAGCATCAAAAGAATATTTGTTAATGAAATAAAAGTATTTTATAGCTTTTAATATTATTCATGGTTTAATTTATACAAATTGTTTTGGTAGTAAATAATTTACGTTTAAAAAGATATAGTCAGAAAATAGATTTTTCTTGAAAATAGTAATAGCATATAAATATTTTTATAATAAATGATAATTTAAGTTTACCGTATGAGACAAGTTAAACAGTTTCGAATGGATCTTAATGAATTTTAAAAAATATTTATTTCTTTGAACAGAATTTATTTTTAAACACCAATAATTGCTATTCTGAGTTATAAAACTCTGATTTTATATACATTTTTCTGTGTCTGTTAAGATGGAACATTGTAAAATATTTTTGATTCCCTCTCTAATGTGCTTGAATTCTGAAATTTGGTACTGTTACGTGCTATCAAGGAAAAAAAAATATTATTTTGATATATTCAAAAATTAGTTATATGTTTATCTATTTTTCCAATTAAAATTGGATTTAATACAAATAGCCCTACCTGGTAGCGGTTTTGAGAAATACATAGATTCCATAATACTTAAAACAATGAAATTTAAGATAAAAATTAAAGGAAGGAAAATAATTAAAAAAATTTCTATTTTCTAGAATATTGAATGAAGAGCATTTTTAAAAACTGATTTATCAAATTTATTAAAACAAAAATCTCCCAATTTTATGGTGTTTCTGCTGTAACACTTCATAGTGTTGGAATATGTATTAAATCATTCATAGATGATATAGTAGTACTCAGATTTATACACAGTTTCTTGAGTTGCCTTTGAATGTAGATAAATTTTGTTCTTCAGAAGAAAATGAACTGATTCATTTTCAAGATTTTTCTGAAATAGGTATTCAGCCTTTTTAGTATTATTATGTCTTCATAGTTTATTATGCAATATGAAATTACAAAATTTTAAAAATCTTTTTTAATATTAAAGAAATAAATAAAAACACAGAAATCTCTGGAATATAAAATATTGCTAGGATTATAAAACATTTTTCCATTAAAAAAAATCAAACTAATACCAAGTTATATTTATCCTATTACTTACAGAACTTTCGGATGAATTTCGAACTCATAAAATTCAATAATTATGATAAATTTAAAAACAAATATTTTACTATACAAATTTGATAGCTAATTCCTTTGCAATTAAAAACAGAAAATAAATTTCAAAATAAAAATTCTCTTTCTTATTTCATCAGAAATGCTTTCAAAGTTTTTTCAATTAGTATTTCATTTTTTTCTAAGTACCTAAAAATGAAAACTATTTATAATTTGAGGAAAATATTTTTTTCAGAAGAACCCCACACTCATCCCAATCAAAAAATTATATTTGTGATTCAATATGTGCAGAAGAGAATTCAAAATTTTATTAATACCAGGGTTTCGTAGGTTAACATTGCATCCCTAAACAGAACAGGGAGTTACTTTAACTTTTGATGGTATGTTTAATTAAGAATCTTCAATATTAGATATTAAGATAATTCGGAAAACGTACAGATCTAAAATATTTAATTGAAATAATTAAAATAAATGTAATAAGTAGACACTGCAGGATTTTTAATTTTTCACCAAAAACTGGAGGGATACATTTATAAATGTGTGTATGAAATGCAGGAAAATAATATTTAAATTTGATTTTGATCTCAATTTTTAAATACGCCTTAATTATCCAGTTAGATTACACCTTCTGGTTTGAGAATGGAATGTCTAATTTAGTTTTGTGTCTATAGGATATGTTATTTGCATATGGATTCTGTGAAATTTCTGCAGCAAATCATAATACATGTGGATTACTTAATATTAGATTATTATTTATAAAATACGATAATGAGATGCAAGTTTGATACGACAGTTAACTTATTGAAATAAATTAATGAACTTTTTTTTTATTCAATTAAATTTTCTTTACTGAAATGCCGTTCTACTTCAATTCAATAATGTTATCACTAAATTGTTTTAATGACAAATTATTAATTTATTCAAATTTAATTGAAGTAAAGTAAAACTGCATATAGAGAAACATGAGCAAGTGAGAAGTATGACTAAATCGAATCTTTCATTATTTAACCTTTTAGTATTTTATCCTTTATTTTCATAACATAATTATTATTTAACATATTATTCATTATTTATTTTTTATACCATTATTGTTATTTAACATTTTATTATTTAATTCATTATTTAATTTTTATACCATTATTGTTATTTAACATTTTAGTACCTCATTTCTTATTTAATCTTTATGCAATTATTGTTATTTAGCATTTTATCATCTGATTCATTATTTAACATATTTCATTCTTATCTTTTAACATTTTATTATCTAATTCCTTTTTTTTAACATTTGTTTCATACTTTATTATTTAACATTATATTATCTTACAATAATTTCGTATTTGAAATTCCAGATAAAAATGGGCTGCTATAGGGGGAAAAAACTTAAGGAGTCTTGGTAAAAACAAAACAAAACAAAAAGAAAAACCGAGGGAAAAAAAACTATCAATGAAAAAGCAATAGCGATTTGGTCTCCTCCATAAAGAAACCTTTAATCGTACAGATTCCCGAGAACATTTAATGGAAATGATCAACCAGTTTTTCTCTTTTCTCCTAAAATTACTCAAAAGATTCCTTGTTGATGAATGCTCTCCATCAACTAAGTCTGGAGTAGAAAACGGCGGAGCATTCTTTCGATCGATAAAGATAATGTAAGAATCATTGAAAGGCTGAGTGCTGCTCTCAGATGATTGGAGATTGAAGTGCAGGTTCCGGCTCCGTAAGTATAGTGTGCGCAGTGCTCGTGCAACAAAGGACTGGTGATGCGATCGAGATGTTGCTGTAGAAATGCATCAGCGTCGTGTCCACAATCTTGAGCCACATGAATGTATTTACAGAGAACGAATTCTCGGAATGCGCTGAAAATGAAAGAAATTCTGTAAAATTTCTATCCATTAACAATATTCAAAATTTAATGCTTTATAAATACAGGGTGACTCAAAAATTCAGAGAAACTCTTAAACAATATTTCGTTAACGAATGAGGATGGAAAGATTCTCTTCATGTTGAAAGGATGGAAATGGAATGGATTGTTTTTGTCATGAAATAAGAATTCATTTGTTGCATAATCTGCAGTTTAATTCACCTGATAGTTCTACTATTGGCAGTTAAGACATTGGGTGGAATAACAGTTTGCAAATGCTTAGTGTGATGTCTACTTTCTAGAAACACATATGCCAAATGAGGAAAAATAATATTTCTTCACTGCAGTAAGCAACACTGTTTTAAGCTTATGTTTTGTTTTACCATCAGAAACGGTGCTTCATGTTGCGAAAAGTGGAATATATTCTGGATGAAGAAAAAAATAAAAGGCCTTTTTAGGCAATTACTAAGAGTAAAACTTTGTCCTTTTAAATGCATCAGTCCAACAATATCAGATGCACGTGGTTTGTTGAATAGTAATTTATGTAGTTAATAAATTGTATTATTATGAAAAAAAAACTGATTTCATTTTCATACATGCTGTGAAAACATCATTTAATTATCAATTTTATGCGGATAATCAATTTTTAGTTTGAATTGTTTTGAATATTAATTGGTTAATGAACGTGAGACTGAAGTTTGAATTGTTTTGTATATTTTATTAAATATCTTAATGTATGCTTTTGAAGAGTTTATATTAGATCTCAACATGACAGTGGATTTTCCGAATAATTGTCATTTTTGATATAAGAAAGTATTTTTCTTAAAATTTTTGAAGAGATAAGAGAAAAAAGCAATTTTACCGCTTTTAAAGTCATCATTTCAGATCTATATTTTTCTGCTTCACTATCTGTAATTGTAAATTACACTAAATTGCTATCACTTACAATTGTTATCCCTAATTGTAAATCAGTGAATAAACTATTACATATATTAAATAATTATCTTATAAAAAGAACATGCAGCTTTTATATATTTCTGGGGGGGGGTTCGTAGAGTATAAAGAAATAATTCTTTTTAAAACCAAATTTCCTTCATTTTTATTCTTATTATTTATTTATTATTTCCCTGAAATAGGTAAGAAAGTAAAAATACATTTGGAATTACGTGATTACTGCTTATTATTATTATTAGAGAATGTTTTTACACATTAATCCAAAAGTAAAAAAATGTTAAAGATGCTGATAAGCTTAAATAGCCTGGATAAGATCAGTGTCAAAAATATTTTTAAATGATAAACTCCAAGCTAATAGGAAGATCCTTCTGTAATAACTTTTGACAAATACATTTTTTTTCCTAAAAATTCCGAGTTAGAAAAATTTTATGAAATTCTTTTCAAACAAAAAAAAAGCAAAAAATGAGGAATGCAGGTTTTTAAGTCTCTTGAATATTATAGGGAAGCAAATGCATTTATTTTATTTTAAGTTTAAAAAAAATCCAAGCTGTATTACTTTTGAATGTTTCAATTAATGAGAAAAATCCAATTAAGAAAAATAATTCTATTTTGACAGAAAATTAACAGGCTTATTTATGATTCCCTTTAAAACGTGGCTGTATTTCAATGCTTATTTGTAGACTTATCTTAAATACACGAATATTAAAACTCACAGTTTTAATGTTCACTTTATTTATTAATAACGGATTTAAAATGAAGCTACTTTCACAGATGATGTCTGTGAATAATGAAAACGGGATAAAATCCCGAAACGAGATTATATTCCAATTTTAGAAGTTACATATCTCCACAAATTGAGGATGCTCAGCCTGCGTAATTTAACAGGCGTTAGTCCGATGCTAGAAGCGACGAGTTTTTCAGAAATAACAATGTCAGTTTTGGGAACTCTCTGTCCTGAAGCTGAATATCTGCCGTCATGCCACCGCGTAAACCACTTATGATTACATTTAATTGAAACGGGTAAAAGAATGCAAGGAAAGTATTTATTTACTCCTGCACTTTGATCAAGAAGATTAAATTAAAGGATTCGATACCAGTCCTTTCCTAATGGGCAGTACAGATGCTATATCAGGAAAATTCCTTTCCCTTGAAGCATAAAGTTGCTACAGATGCTTTGCCATTAAACTAAAAATTCTCAAACTTTTAAATATACGATCCACTTTTTAAAAATCGAATGTGTAGTGATCCACTTCATTCTCAATACGTAGAATTTTTACAGAAATGAACAGCTTACGTTCTTTCTAAAAGAAAATTTTAATGGCCCAAAAGAAACTTTTAAGAAGGAAGAAACATATTTAATATTAAATATAATTTTATAAAAAATATGTCTAACCTATGGCTTGATGAAGAGTTTAATTCACATCTCCTTTTTTCAAATTGTTTAAAGATATATATATTCAAGATCTAACTGTTTGGGATCCCAAGCACTACGCTATAATATTTCCATGTAGCATTTATCAATCTGCCTTCTAATCACCCAGTAGATGGCTTTACTTTATTTATGTGTGGTGGATAGCTTTATCACCTTTGAAAGAATACAGAAATAGACAAAATTTTTGGCAGTCAGAAAATGCAACCGATCTTGCCTTTCAATGAATTTAAAACTATGAAAAGTAATTTTCTATTTTCCCACTAGAATCCTTGTTATAAAATATACTTAAAGATTTCATTTATGCATAATCTAACTGTTAATTTTCCTTTAGTATAATATAATCGTTGATTTATTAACTAATGTCTAAACTTATGCATAAAATATTTATAAAACCAATTACTTGTTTATATTATGTAAAAAATACAAATGGTTTGTAAAATGACCAAGATTTTTATTTTCTGGAAGTGCGTTTCTAAAAATAGAACATTATTAATATACAATCAAGTGAAAAAAAAGCATTATTAAATAGCCATAAAGTGAATGCCGAAAGAAAATATATTGGAATTACAAATAAGATTTCCGATTAAAAGTTATTCTGAAATATAATTTTTGTTTCAATCTAAATGCAATATATTTCCTATGTACAACAAGTGAAACTTTAAAAAAGTTGTTAAATGAAATATCCTGAAAGCCAACAAGTAAGAACTTTCAACAACAAAAATTTACTAGCATCGAATAAATCACCGCAAGCCTTCGTCGAAAAGAGTGATAGATGACCCTCCAATACATGAGCGTCTTGCTGCTGACAACATCTTCCTAAAACCATTGAGCAAAACCGCAGGCATAATAGCTATATATGAATAAATTAAAGAGTGCACAAAATTCTTTCCCCACAAAAGTATAATAGCCAGTTACATTTCTCTTCAAAAGTTACATAAAAATTAAACATCTCATTCAGACGACGAGTCCTCTATTCTTTGCCAACTTCTAGCACAGAAGTGTCCTCTTGGAAAATACATGACCCGCTCATAGTTTTCAGGAAACAGAGATTAATATTGATACTCCCTCTAGTAAAAACATTTTTCTTGAGTGCGAGAAAAGTTTGAAGATAACTTTCCTTCCTCCGAGTATAAATATTCATAAAGAATTACAGAAGGGCATTAATCCCTCACCGCATTGTTCTCTTTGCAGCTGAGGGTCCTCTTCGTACCTTCATTCAGATACGGTCGATAAAACCTTGAACCGTGGCCAACAGTTAACATACTCCGTCGTCCGTTGTGTTTAATAATATGAAACGCAGTTCGAACTGTCACGATGAAACACTGACATTCCAGATAAAAGGCAAACGATTCTTTTCCTAAGTCGACCGACCAACCCCCCACTATTCCCCTATTTCACGGTGCCTTCTCCGAACGAGAAGAGATATTTTTACCTTTTTTGAAAATTTTTTATTTTTCATTTTCATTCGACTTTTAGGAAGACTTTGAACAAGAGCGTGGGACCGTCTGTTTCGGTGGAGTATTTTATTCATAAAATTGCAGATATCATGTTGGTGACAGAGGTTTTTGACAAGGACCTGGATTTCTTCTTTTTGCTTTGGAATTCTCTTGCTTAAAGAGTGGGTGGATGATTCAAGAATATTAAAAATTGATATCTTTCTGCAGAGTTGGACAACAATTAATTAAATAGCCTAGAGAAAATTGCTCACTTACTATCTTTACTTAGTCGTGAGTGACAAAATATTGAATGACACAATTTGTGTTTGAATAAGGTCGGCAATTTGTAGCTTTTAAGCTTTTTGTTTTTGGAATTCTCTTTCTTGAAGAGCGAGTGAAGGATTCAAGAATATTAAAATTTGAAATCTTTGTGCAGAGTTGGACAATAATTAATTAAATAGCGTAGAGAAAATTGCTTACTGACCATCTTCGTTGAGTCGTAGTGACAAAGAATGAATGACACAATTTGTGTTTGAATGAAGTGGGTAATTTGTAGCTTTCTTAGAATAAAATGTCTCTTTTTAATCTTTAAAACAATTTTTTGCCAATGTTTTAATTTTTATACGAGCTTCCTTGAAAATTTAACTGTGCTCGAGAAAATGGCAAACATTAATTTATTTAATAGTTTTAATAAGAAAAATTAAGAGTTAAAACTCAGTCACAGTGATGAAACTCAGCAAGGTAAAGAATGCTTTTTACTAAGCTTTGTTAAAAAAAATGTTTTAAAAAATAATACCAAATTGCAATGTAGGGCTTAGATGGTCAAATGAAAAACTCTAGTATATTTTGCAAGCGCAAACATTACAAAAAAATTTTTAATGTTGTTGCAAAAATTGTTCAAACAAGATAATACCAATTAGATGGTCAAATGAAAACTTGAGCATATTTTAAAACCCAAACACTAATTTTTTAAATCATTTTAACAAGAAAACTTAAAAAACTCAATCATAGTGATAAAGCACAGCAAGGTAAAGAATTATTTTTACTAAGCTTTGTTATATAAAATGTTCAAACAAAATAATAACGTATGGCGTAGATGATTAAATGAAAAAATCTAGCATATTTTGGAATATATCATTTGATCACACAGACAGCAGCCAAATTGATTTTGCCAAGATGTATGCAGGTTTTATAATGGGAGTTCCATAGAAGATACTCTGATGCTCCCATCAGATGAAAGATATCGATATAGGACTAAATGAGAGGGTAGATGATCGAGAGTATGATCTACTGTCTCAAACCCATGGGCAAGAAAATTTAGTACTTGGAGATAATTCCGTTTTTTCCATCTGGAATGTGTTACCACTTTTTTCTTCGAACCGAATACGTTTTGTGATAACTGAAGGGAGGCCCTGCATCAATAAAGGCAAGGAAAAAGAAAGAAACTTTGGAATAAGAATTTGACATCTGTTAAAAGAAAGAAACTGATGGCTTGTCAAAAGTTTTGTTTCACACACTTAAGGGGGAAATCTTACTGTATTCTTCGACAGTTCACATAAGAAAGAATCCCTATTTTATAATGTGGAATTTTAGATTTGTGCATTCAACCATCCTTTGAAGTTATAACTCTTATCAGGTTTTTTGTGTGTGTTTTTATACGTTTAAGGAAACTGGAAAAGATTTGTAATCAATATTATGCTGTAGTTGTCAGACGTTTAAATAAACAGAGCAAGTAGCATTTAAGATAATAATCTTAAATTAATGTTCTGCAGAAGTGCTAAATTAGTTCTTTGTGTATTTATATATGTAACAATGACTCATAAAATAAATTCTTTTTAAATCAGAGTCATAGTGTCTGTATGAAAATCTATAATAAGTTAAAAATTAGCATTTTCATAAGCATCAATCATTTGATGTGTATGAGAAATCGTAACCAGCTGTCATAAAATATTTGACCCACTGTCGAAAACCTTTCATCATTTTATTATTTTATTGCAAAAACATGAACAAAAATTTGTTAAAGATATGTGTTTACTTCATCATTTAGTTTGTCAAATTAGAAGTACAGAGTTTTGAAATCCTGATATAAAATCAACTTTTCGATGCTGAATGCATGCAAATGTTTAATATGGATATCAATTCTATCTGAAAAAACAACCATAAAATTAAAAGGTTTTTATTCGCATAAAGGAACACTAATTGTGCCCCACAAATTTGTGATAATTGATATTTAATTCCTACTAAAGCGGGGTTTTTTTGTATTTCACTTATGTATTTAATTTATGTTGTTTTAAATTGGTGACTAAATATTATACTATATAAATAACTCAAACCACGTTACTGAAAAAATCGATACCATATTGATTTGTTATTCTTACTTTGAAAGACAAATTCTATGGGCCTGAAAAAACTTTTAAGTCTTTCCTTGTCCAACTGAGTTATGCAGGGAATTAATAAATTTTGACATTAGCAATTAACAGCATAATGAGTATAAAAAACTAGGCATAATAGGATTAGTCATCCGTTCATTCTTTTAGTGCTAACAAAGTTTCTTCTATTTCTTCGTGATTGGCTGCCAAAAATAATAAATCATCACAGAATAATATTTCATGGAAATTGTTACATCTTTCTTAACCCTCGTTGCAATTTTTTATAACATTTACCAGAATAGCTTTAGTCCCCTCTCAATAAGGTACAGAATTTAATTGAAGCAGAGTTATGTGTGCATGATAAATGTATCTAATGCTCAAATAGGTCTAATGAATGATTTATCAACTGCACTTGTTCCGAAACTTCTGGAACTTTTAAGGAAAAGTTGCTAATGACATTAATGGAGAAAGTCTACATGTTCCGAAAAGGATGCTTTTAAACATCTGTTTATTCTGAGAACTTACGCTTATAAAAGTGTTTGCCTTAAATGGTATTTGAAAAAAGGAAACAAGCTTTAAGTATCATTATGCAACTATACTTAACCATTTATCTCAACCTGATGACTCTTTAGGAGATTAAAGCTGATAAAAGGAAGAAAATTATTCTAGATATTAAACGAAACGAAATTTAATTGTATTTAAATTAATAATTCTAAAGTGAGTATTATTTTCTTTGTATTATTTCCTCCTTATTCTTATAAAAATTCTGTAAGAATCCATTAAAATACGCTACATAAATTCAACTCAAACAAAAATTGAAAATCATAAAAAATTGAAAGCTATATTAAAACAGCTATTTATTTTTTAAGTTTGAAATTCTTCTTTATTTATATCTTTATTCTTATTATATCTTTATTTATATCTTTATTCTTATTATATCTTTATTTATATCTTTTTAATATTCTTTATTTATATCAGGAATTCGAATTATTTCAAAGCTTTAAAATATCTTTAAAGTTCCATGATGTGAAATTGAAAATGAATCCCTGAAACTGAAATTTCTCAATATTTCCTCAAAATACCTTATATAAATGCTATTAATTATAGATGATAAATAGTTTCTGAAAAAATATTTGTGACGAAAAATAAAAAGAATATTTTGAAATTCTCAATAAAATATAATTTATTAATACTTTATAAACAAACTCTTTGCATTTCTACTTATTTTATTGAGACTCTAAGGGCAATAATAATAATTTATTAAAACTTCCTTGTATCAAGAAAAATATTAAGCTTTAGAGGAAAAGGGAAGTGAATCAATATTCAGTATAAAGTCACAGTAATTGAATGAACTTACCAACACGAATCTTTTAGTCCTTCATCTACGTTATGTTCTTCATTCACATTTTCTGAAATTTCAATGAGGTGACGGTATTTTGGTGCACACTTTTCTTCAGCTAATGTGATATTCTTAAAACACGGAGCATGGGTAAGATATGCTAAAAAATGCAAACAAAAAAATTATGAAAAAATATAATGAACCGATAAAATTATAATTTTATAAATATACACAAGATATTAATTCATATTAAAAATTAAACAATTCATATTTTTACTAATTTTCCTATTTGAAAATTAACGATCCTTAATTTTTTTTCCAGGTGATTTTGAAAATTATATATGATTTCATATTAATTCAAGCAGGTATTTGAAATACTAAAAGATAATTAAAAAAGCCACATTAAGTTGATTTAAAAAAATTTAATCATATTTCAGTGAAGAAAAAAGGGCTTTATTTTTTTAATTTCAACTTGATCATAACTAATTCAAAAATTAAAGTTTCTTTTTAACCTTGAGAGAAAATACTATGCCCTATCTCAATTAATTCAATCGAACTTAAAGCAGTCTCTAAAGGTTACTAAATAACTAATGTTTAACAGAAATATTGCTGTAACATTTAAACGTTCTCTACAAAAGAAAAATAATACTGGAAAAAGACAGATGAATAAAAATGTAACCATTGATTCATTCGTCTCGTAATCTATTCATATCTATGCATAAAACTGTTATTACCCAGCGAGTATTGTTATAAGATCAGATTGTTTATTATTGGGAAAGAGGAAAAAGTCGACTGGATTGAATCCCTTATCCGTTGATTGAACAATTTATTCAATTGTTTGAGACTGTGATCTCTTTTCATCGTAGGTTGGGCCTTTTCTTTCTGAGGTGAATGGACATTCATTATAAATAATGATATTTAACAACAAATAAAAAGGTTTGAAAGGTATTCTGCTCATTCGCGTTGCATGTTTGAACTCAAAAAAGTCAGCTTAGACATGAAAACTTTACTTCGGGCAACGTATTATTGCATTAGTAGTTTAACGGTTGGATATTCGCCCTTACGAGAGGGTGGTTCGAATTCATTTCCAGACCTGGGTAGCATACGCTTCATTTTGACACTGATACATGTATTTAAAAACAATGAGAATAGTTTAAAAAGAACTGAAGCATTAAAACCGTACATAAGGTTTCTTACCCTTCATACGAAATGCGAAGGATTGAGTGAACGTTAGGGCTCACTCTTAAAGTTAGCTCATTATTAGGCATTTCCTACTTACTCAATATATTTTATTACTGATTACGCATTTAATGTACCACCGATTATATAGTCCCCATTAAATTACAGCAATGAATCAAAAGAAGATATCAACATTAGTAAAATTTCCCACTGAAAGAAATAAAACACCAGAGTTTTGTTACACACATTAAAACCAAGAAATAGTTTCTTGTTTATAGAATTTATCGCTGTTTTTAAATTGAAGAACAAAAAGCATTTAATTCATTTGTTTAAATTACACAATAAAGATGTGAAATTATTCTGTAGAAATTCTTATAAAAAAACCTTTTAAACAATACGACAAAAAATTCATCTACGCGACAATAGTTACATTTAAAATAACTTACAGTAACGATGTAGCCAAAATAGGAATGAATTACTAGACGGAAAAAACCTTCTCCTTTTATATCTAACTATTCCTATAACCAAGATTTTACAAGTAACAAGTTCTAGACCTGTTACTGAAACATTTGTTATGGTGGCTAACTTGGAGCGAAGAAACCTAAAGGAAAATAAAGGTAGAATAGGCGTCACGTTCGTTCAATTTATTTGCCACGGATTACCAACGGAAAGAGGAGAACTCTAGAAACTAAAATAAATGAAAACTCTGGGCCACAAAGGAAAGCCACGAGAGGTATAGAAAATCACAATTGATGACCCACCAAAGCTGCAAACTGAGCTGGGAGAAAAACAAAGCTTGTTTGCTTACAGACTCATAGAATCGAGTCAAGTTGCGAGCATCTGCCGTTTCCTGGGTTCAAAGTTTTCGTTCAAATGAAGAAAACTTAATCCCGCTATTCGATGCACTTAATCTTTTCATTTGCTTAGCGATTAAGAAGAACTGAAGGATTTCGTTTCAAAAAGTGTGTATATGGATAATAAATGGTACATAAACAGAAAAGTTTCTGATTTTGCCAGTTTTGTTTGAAACTTATTAGAAAGTCGGAACAGTTAATGTTATATTCGCTCAGTCACAAAAATAAGCATGCTTCTTATATTTCAAGTCATAAATTCTACATTTTTCAAATAAATACAATAGAAAAATTATTCTGGAAGATGTTATCTTATTGTTTTGAATTACAGGATTAAAAATGATTTTCAATTAATGCAATTCTTAATTTTTTAAAATTTATTTTGTTTTTCATCAATACAATTTATATCACTGAAGTATGCATGCATTCTAGATTTTTCCACGCCATAAATTTTTTAAATGATTAAAAAATGTAATTTTTGCATTTTCTTGTATTTTTTATGCTAAATTTCGCATATTTAGTATTGGGAGTGTTATTGATTTATCGATGGTACTGCTTGGATATAAACTATTCCAAGAACAAAAGGATTTAAATGTAATACACTATGAGAGATCAAATCGAAATAGCGAATTGCTAAAAATAGCTGGGAGAGGTCTTATAACAACGTAAAAATCATTGAAAAGTTTCAAACTGAAGGGAATACAAGAGGAAAAAAAATCAAGAATGGAGAAACTGGCCAAATTCATGATTCGAAAAAATCGGAAAATTGTATGAAAAGTAAAAGAAAATCCACACATCAACACAACAAAATTGGTATCTGGTATAGAAAACAAATTTAGAAAATTATGCAATTTTGAGACAATTTATTGTGTGTTAAAAAAAAAGATAGGATATCATAGCCAAAAATATGAGAAGAAAATGGTTTGTAAGGAAAGTTAATCGCAATGACTTTACAAAAGAGCTTAAAATGGATTTCAAGTTTTGGGATTTTACGATTTATTTTAGATGGAAAGGATAATCATTTTGATAGACAGATTTTAGATGAATCACTACAACTCAGATGAATAATAATACAAATCCTGAATGAAACTAGCGAAGGCAGAGATCAAATCAATGAATATGAGAATAATTGTTGAACAGGAGTGATATGATTATAGTTTGGGGCTGCACAACAGCTTCTTGAGATGTCAGTTAGTTACAATCGAGAGAACAATGAATAGGTAGAGTGATTTGGATATTTTGACTGGTAATGTTCGTCAAAATTGCTTCATATTAAGATTTCAGAGATTGTGCAAATAATTACCTCGAGTATCCGAGTTGAATTTTAAAGGAAAGTCAGCTGTATGAAACATGAAAATGATCCAAGACTCTATTCCAGTCATAAGATATTACTCGTATTAACTAGTTTGTAGGATTAACTGATTAACTAAAATTGATCTCAACTTATTCGTTCTGGAGGAGTGGTAGAAATTACCAATGGCTGTCACACAAAATTGAATCAATTTAATGCTGTCAAGAATGAAACAAATAGTAAATTGTTACTGAAATAGATTATCATTTTGAATGTAGTTATACTCTAAATTGGAGAATTTTTCTTCTAAAGATATCGCAGTTATTATTCCGCATACATAGATTACGACTTCGTGACTTGAGGGCTGTAGATTGGAGAACCGAATCTACGGAAGTATCTCATTTATACGGGCCTGGTGTACCTTAAATACGATGATGGTCAAACGTCTTCCCTCTAGTGTGCTGTAGAAATTTGAGGAGGGTGTTGTTGGCTTATGTCCAATTCTCATTATCTGACTTCGAATCCAAATTACAAGATCTGCCAAAATTGACCTCGTGTAATTCAAAAACAAGAGTTCATATAATATAACTAAACCAAACTAAGCTTGAAATGAACTCGAATAAAGTATCATTCTGCCGTTAGTTAAATAATTTATTATTTTTTATGCAATTGTAATGAAAGTTTGATTATTATACAAATGATATTGATATTACTACTTACTTTTGTTGCATAATTCTATATTATTCAATGACATATAATTGAGCTTAATACGGCATTTGCGGTAACATATCTAGGAAGCTTTTTTTCTATGGTTTAACAGTAGGTAATTTAATTTTGATGGAATAATGGAATATAATTTGGGAAGAGTTTCAAGATTTATAAAATTTTCCTTCAAATAAAAATATTACATAATTGGAAAATTTTTCCATTTTTGCGAAATTTGATCTTTTTTATGCTGCATTTACTAAACAAACTAATTAGAAATATAAAATATTTAATAATGAAGGAGCTTTGAAGCTTATCAGTTATTCTTTATACTACATATCACACTTCTGCTAAAGACTTGTAATTAGAAACTCAAAAACAAACTTCTTTAATCTAAAAGATAATTATAAAAAACCTAAATTCTATATACAACTTTCCGATAGAAGTATTAAGATAAAGAAATATTTAAAATACACTGGTGTGCAAAACTTAAGCAACAGATATGTTTTTTGCCATAACTTCACGAGAAATCATCTGAGAGACATGAAATTCAGAAATGAGATACAGCATTTTGTTCTGAGAGAATGACGAAAGCATAGTTGCGTAGAAATGAATACAATGCATACAGTATGGAATCAAACAAAAAAAGGCTTTATTGAACTCATAGTATCGTTACACATGATTGTCTGTCCAAGAGGAAGAACAGCAAGCAGATGTTCCTTAGTATGGGATATGCCCTCCCCTTACTGCAATGGTTGCTTCGCACCGTCTCCCCATACTCAGCACCAGATTTTCCAATAGTTCTTGAGGTAAGAATGCCCATTCCTCAATCAGCATCTGTTTAAGTTGTCGGGTGTTCCCAGGAGGATGTAATCGTGCCGCAAGGCGTCTCCCCAAAGCATCCCACACATGTTCTATCGGATTTAAATCAGGGGAGCACGCCGGCCAATCCATTCGAGTGATATCTTCACTTTCCAGGAGCTCTTCAACAGCATGAGTCCTGTGTGGCCGTGCATTGTCATCCATAAAAACGAAGTCTGATCCAATGGCACCTCGGAACAGACGCAGATGGGGAAGGATCACCTCCTGACAATAGCGATCTCCAGTTACAGAACCTCTGTCGAAAACGCGGAGCTCAGTCCGCCCGTATCATAATGCTTCCCCAGACAACAACTCCAGGACCACCGAAACGGTCTCTTTCCGTGATGTTACTGGGATGAAACCGTGTCCCGACCTCTCCCCAAATCAACTGGCGTTGGGAATCGCTTGTGGCACTAAAACGACTCTCATCTGTAAAGAGGACACGACTCCATTGATGAGATGTCCAGTTTTTGTGCTCCCTGCACCACTCTAAACGGTGCCGCCGGTGGGAAACTGTCAAAGGGATGCAGCGTTCAGGACGGCGGGCGAATAGGCCACCTTTGTGAAGGCGTCTGGACACAGTAAAATGCGACACTTGTCACCCCGTTGCTGCACACAGTTGCTGAGCAATGGCGCTTGCTGACTGGTTTCGGGTTCTTTTCACATGCAGGACGATATGTCGGTCATCCACTGCAGTTGTCGGTCATCCACTGCAGTTGTCGGTCATCCACTGCAGTTGTGAAAAAGGTTGGCCACCACCAACCTTTTTCACAGCTGTATCTGTGGTTTGGAAGGCTTTCCAAGCGCGCGAAACGACACTTTTGTTGATTCCGAACTCTTCAGCTACACTGGTCACACTACGCCTCTCCTCCAGCTTTCCGATCATTCTTCCACGTGTGAAATCGTCCAGGTGATTTCTGCTAGCCATATTTCACGAATTAACTCACGGGCACTTGCGGCGAATTTCTTTAATTGCGTCTCCGTCCTTCCTTTTATTGCAGTGTTGAGCTGCGCGCGCCTTCCGCACGTGTTTTGCGTACGCTCACGTCGCCTATGACGTTTTGTTCCTGATATTTGCATACGCATGACCTTTCTCTTGAATTACGTGTTCATTGTACTGATCGCAAGAACTCCTTTTCTGCAATTTTATGGCTATCTGCTTAAAATTTGCATTGTTGCTTAAGTTTTGCACACCAGTGTAGTTCGGAAGTTTCTTTCGAAATTGTGAATAAAATTATTTTTTTCACTGTTTGATATTTAAATTGAAAATAATTAATATTTTCTTAGTAGCAGACTTCAAGAAAAGGGAAAATCTGATGAAATATCACAAGTTAGTAGATAAATTTTTTATAATTTTATAAATTTCCAAGAAAATTAACGATACGCATCATAACTTGGCATCAGAAATATCACTAATGAAATCTGTAAACCGGCAAGTTAATTTATATTTTATGTAAGCAATGGATATCTGTATAAATTTTGTTTTTTATATTTTATGTAAGCAATAGATGTTTGACATAAGTCTTATTATGTCAACAGCACTTTTAAGAAATTACATTTCACCCTAAAAATTATGCTATTCGCAGGGAATTTGAATTAAATTTGAATTTCTCAATATATCTAAAGTGAAAGTGTGCCGAAACTAAGTATTTTTATATAGTTTTTGATTATAGATAATTATCTTTCATAATCATTAAGCTTCAGGTATTTATTTAAAAGACATTGAACATTTCCTAACTGATTTGTTACAAAAGTTGAAATATTTGCTTTTGAAAATGAGACATATAGTCAATTAATAATTTTGAGGTAAAATTCCATTTTCTTGTTTCATAATGTTCTCTTAAGTCGCATAAGCACGTACCTTTCATAAATTAATTATTGTTAATTGAAAAATTAGTATTGCCTTTTTAAATACGTAATATGCAGTAAAGAAAAGTTTAAATTCGTTATTTTAGATTGATGCAAAAATAACTGCGTCCGTATTTCCCAACGCATTATATAAATAGTCTTGAAGCAACGAATTGACTTTTATCAATGATTTTGTTAGATTACAGTTTGTTTTGCAAAAGTTTTATCCTACATTTACAGAGCTTCTTGTCCTTATCCATAAGAAAGTAAATCAAGTGAAGCTTAACTGCATCATATTTTTGTGACTTTCATCATTTTAGAGTTTTGTGAAAAAATGCATAATTGATAATTTGAGGGCACTAAGTCTGAACTTCATGATGAAAGTAATATGACTTCTCGAATTCACTCCTATAATTTATGTGAGTTGCTACACGGTCCTCCGTTGTCATGTAAAAACATGATTCCAAACATTTTGTCAACACAAAATTTTTATTATTTTATATTTCTTCTCTACTTAGAAATAATGCACATTAGAAGCAACCAAAAGATTTGCAGTTATCTAAAGTTTTGAATCCAGCTTTCACAAAAGTCTGCTGATGGCTAAAATATAAACTTGGAAACTTTCTCTAATCTCATATGTTGAAATATGTCACAATAAACTTTAGTTGGTCGATCAAAATGTCGATCTCACTTTTAGGAGGGAAAAAATAACAGCAGAGGGAAATTCGGTAATTCAGTTCGGACAAGAGAGTAATATTAACCCCTTGAACTGGAATTTACATTCAGTTAGAACTTATTGGATAAGCAATTTAATTTCCTTAGTTTTAAGAGTAAGGACTGAGGTGGAAACTTACGATTTTTTCATAAATAAAATTTCTAAATAAATAAAATCCTAATAATTTCCTAAATATAATAATTTCCTAAATATAAATAATTTCCTAAATAAATAAAAAGCATAAGTTTTCAATAAACTCTGGAGAATGCAATTCGTCATTGTCAGCTTGCTCAAGAAAACTCATGATGAATTGAATCGTCCTTTCTGTTCAAGGGGTTAATCATCAATCGCTTCCCTTTGAGATATTGATGATTTTTCTGGAATTGTCAGCAGCTTTCCTGTATTTCTGAAAATTAAAACTAGAAAGGCGAGAAATATTTTTCGCACTCCATATTAAAACTAAAACACATTTAGATTTTAACACATATAAACAACCTCATACATAATTTTCATCAAAAGTAAGGTTAAATTATTAGATAACTAAAATAAAAGGAGTTAAATGGTATATATTACCAGAAATGATCCAAAAAGGTAAATAACCTATCTGTTTGTGGAAAGCGTTATTCTTTTTGCAGCAATCTAAAAGCGAAGTTCGAAAATGACTTTCTTGTCTGATTTATTTCGATAAATACGTTTGGATATTCTTTGTAAGCTGGATATGTAATCAAAATAAAACTCTAATAAATTTTTAACAAATGTATTATTCTTTTTTTGTAATTTATTTCAAATTAACATATAAACTTCAGCCACACATTATTTATTAGAATTGCTATGTTTGTTCAGTCAAATGAAAATCACAACTCCATCAAGCGGCAAGTTCATGAATCTTTTCTAAATATCCTTCATTTAGTCGTAAGGGACATTTAATGGTTCTTAAAGCAACAGTTTGATCTCATTATCTCAGTAGCACCTTATACGTGATACCATCTTTTTCAAACATTTAGTGATTTAAAAAATAGTACCAGCATATGTTGTATTTTCCCACGCTTTATCAAAAGTTTCAGTAATTCTGAAATCACTAAGTGACATTTTACGTGTCAAAATTATACTATCTGATGGGTTTCTCGTTTCTATTGAGAAAAAAATTATTTTTCACTTGACTGTTTTATTATTACTTGTGTTCGTTAATGAACGTATCCTGAAGTGTATAGTCGAGGATAAAATATAAATCTCCTTTTGTTATTCCTACATGGTATATGCAAAGGAGAACTTTTTGAAAGAGAATAGAGTTTTCCTGAAAATTCCTACCTTTCTTAAGGGACCATCTATATATTTATTAATTTACCAAAATTTATTATTAGGAAAAGACATTAACATAAATCATATTTGAACGCTTAGTTCTAGACAACAAGAAGAAGGGATCGATATCCTATTTCGTAAATAATCCGCCATGGTTTCAAGTTTGGTTAAATTTCTCAGGGTTAAACGTCCTCCAACTGGAGTTTACGTGAAAATTTGTAAAAGAAGCCTTAAGTTCAGGTGCTGTTCTTGTCATTAGAGAACGATGAAAAAATACGTGGTTCCCTCCTAATTAGTTCTATTGTAGTTTCAAATTGAAGGAATACAATATAGGATCGATCGGAAACCTTTGGCATATTATTTTGCTTATAAACAACAACAACAAAAAGTTGCTGTTACATTGAAGTTCAGAAATAACGTCCACCACATAAGTTGTGTAGAAATTTGTAAAAGAAGCCTTCACTTCATACGTTGCTCTCGACATCAGATCGCAATGAAAAAATATGTGGTACCCTTCTAATTAGTTCTATTGTAGTTACAAAATATTGATTGAACACAGTATAGGATCGACCGGATACCTTTGGTACATTATTTTGCTTCTAAACAACAACGACAAAAAGTCACTATTACATTAAAATTCAGAGATAACGTCCACCAGTTGGAGTTGTGTGGAAATATCTAAAAGAAACATTCAGTTTAGGTATTGTTTTCGTCAGCAGATCACAATGTAAAAATATGTGGTTCCCTCCTAATTAGTTCTAATATAGTTTCAAAAAATTGATAGAACACAATACAGAATCGATCGGATACCTGTGCATATTATTTTGCACTTCTAAAAAACAACGACAAAAGGTCGTATTGCATTAAAGTTCAGAAATAACTTAATCGAAATGACAGATTGCACTTCATTTCTCTCTTATAATCGTCACATTACTCATTAAAATGAAATCGTAAATTTAAAATATTATAGTATTTTTAAGTCGATAACTTTTTTTCAATCTGTTTAAAGAAGTCTAGAAAGTTTTATTTTCTGCATAGTTTAGCAGGATATTATTTTTATTCTATAATTTGAAATAAGTACACAATATTTTTGAAGCAATTTATCAATTATCAGTTCACCATAAAGATGACAATATAAAAATGATGTAGCACTAAGGCTCATATTTTATGAAAGGAAACAGCCTCTTTTAGAATTTCTGCTGCCTTTAATACAACCAGAGGGGAAATTAATGCAAAAATCAAATTTAATAGCATTGTGCAATTCAAATACTCATTAAATTAGTACATTAGAATGAACTAAAAACTGAATATTCACATAAATTAATTAAATTTAAAAAAATGTTAGATGCTGATATTTAGATAAAATCGCTATATGTATACTATATTTATTTGTTAAAAGCGTGATAATATTTGTATAAAATATTAGATGTTGATATTTAGATAAAATCCCTTTATGTATACTATATTTGTTAAAAGCGTGATAATATTTGTATAAAATATTAGATGCTGATATTTAAATAAAATTCCTTTATGTATACTATATTTATTTGTTAAAAGCGTGATAATATTTGTATAAAATATTAGATGCTGATATTTAGATAAAATTCCTTTATGTATACTATATTTATTTGTTAAAAGCGTGATAATATTTGTATAAAA
>JAPMOR010025152.1:0-15781 GCA_026543865.1 Argiope aurantia | reverse complement strand
TGTATACTATATTTATTTGTTAAAAGCGTGATAATATTTGTATAAAAGATTTTTTTTAAATGTCTTTAATGTTATAATTCTAGTTATGAGAATGCTATTTTGCCACAAATTGAATTTCGTTTTTCCAAATCTTTTAAAGCAATCAAAGCACCCAACAACTTTCTATTATAAAACCCTTAGAATAAGTTATTTTTTTACAGAAACACTATTTTTTGTGTTTTATTTAGAGATTTAAGCAGAAGTTAAGAACAAGATATTATTTTATCAAATTCCCTATTTTTCGAAGTCAATAAAAAAAAAGATACTAATTCAGAAAAAGTTTCAAGCCATAACTAGTATTTTTAAGGTTTTAAAATATAATCTATACTTATAATAAAGCTCAATGTGTGTGTGTGTGTTGGCGTTTTACCGGCCAGACCATTCAACCTACAGCTACCAAATTTGGCACTTGTATACCTTGGAGGCCGGGAATGTGCACCTGGGAATTATTTTTTCGAATTTTTAACTAGAATTTTATTTATTTAAAAATTAAGCGAAATTTTCACGTGTTTCTGCTA
Source organism: Argiope aurantia (assembly GCA_026543865.1). NCBI lineage: Eukaryota > Metazoa > Arthropoda > Arachnida > Araneae > Araneidae > Argiope > Argiope aurantia. The sequence goes on along the minus strand of JAPMOR010025152.1, from coordinate 15,224 downwards.
TAACTGTCGAAAATATTACCGTACAAAAAAGATTTTTACATGAAGTTAAAGATAAAAAATTTATCTTTTAAATGATACTACTGTTTTAATCTTAAAATTAAATTTCTATTTTTAATGAATTTTTAAATAAATATTTTAACTATGTTTTTCAATAATTTTTTTCGTCAAAAATAAAAATGAAGATTAAGCACGTTTCGCATTCATGGGAAAAAAATAGCTTTTTTCAAAGTGTTGCCATCACATTGATTAAAGCTCTAACTGAAAATAAATTAAATCTTTTTGGAAATGAAATCTGAAAAAATATAATTTTCGGCACGTGTTTGTAGGAAATGAAACAAATATGAAATATTATTTTTTCTAAAAAATAAATTCAAGAAAAATTATTTTATGATCTTTTACACTCTCTATACAGGGTGTTTATTCAGTCCCGAATCCATTTTGATATTTAATGACTCAAAAAATAATGAAGATGTAAACAAACTTATGGCATTTATTGATGGAATAACTCATATATTTTCCTTTCAGTTACTTAAAATATTTAATTGAAAATTGTAGCGAGCGGTAATACTGGCGAGTCGGCTGGTCGCCAAAGGCGGCTAGTGATAAATAAAAAGTGTCAGATTAATTGTTTTCGATACGAAACTTTTAAATAACATATTAGCATTTAAGGGAAAACTTAAAATCTAATTCAAAGCAAAAAAAAAAAAAAAAAAAAGGAAAAATTTTGCTTTTTATGTGTATGCTATGTATAAATAGGAATATTAATTATATCTGTATACATCATAGATTTATTAATAAAAAAGAGACAGAAAACAGACAGACTTATGAGACATTTAGAGGAAAAAACAGAGAATCTTAAGATAAGAAATGTGAATAAATTATGAAGAATTTCATTAATTTGAAGGTTAATAAATATTTACTCATATGTTTTCAATTATCACTATAATCGATGGAAAGGATGTTTACTTTTTTTAATGCAAAAGCAAGAATTCACTCCAGAATATAGCCGCAACTATTTCTCATAATTATAAAATGTATGGTAAAAATATTACTAAAGTTCTGATAAATGATTGATCTGATAAATGATAAATGATGATAAATGATAAATGGTGATAAAATGTAAAATGATAAAATATTTTAATTCAACAAAATGTGCATTATAAGTCTAGCAAGATGCGAAATAAAGTCAAATCGTCCTTACATGATCGATGTAAAGTATGTCGTACCGATTTAAATTTGGAATCCTTTACATATCATGGAGAAAAAGTAAGAACAGAGTTGAAATACAATGGGAAGTTGGAAGCTGGATATAATGTGCATTAATGTTTTTCTATGATGTCATGCGATTTGAGTACTGTATAATTTGATTATACTAAAATTCTTAAAATGTTTATTCAAAAGAAAGTGTAAAATAAATAGTAAATAATATAGCAAAAAAATTTAAATTCAATTCAAGATGGCGAAATATAATGATTTAACCTGCAGTTGCTTTGATGTTTTATGCGAGAAAATATATTCACAAATTGATGTGTAATGAAATTTAAAAAAATTGCAATGCGTTTTGATTTATGAAACAACATGTTATAAAATTCCATTGCGATTAAACATCTTTAATTAAATAAATTTATTTTTAATTTAAGTTACTTTTCAAGCATTTTGAAATTTATTTTCATTTTATTTAATTATATTTATCTTTATTAGTCTTGATAATTATTGTTTTACTATTGGATTCAAAATGCAATGTTTTACGCAAGAAATATATTCACAAAATGTTTTTTTAAATGAAATTTAAAAGAAATTCCAATACATTTTGATTTATGATGTTGCATGTTGTAAAACTCTATTTCGAGTAAATATTTTTAATAAATCTATTTTTAATTTATTTTTCATACATTTTGAAATTAATTTTAATTATTTAATTGATTTTATCTTTATTAGTCTTGATTATTGTTGTTTTACAATTGGATTCAAAACCAATACAAAATATGAAAATGAAAGAAATAATTCAAAGGATAATTGCCCAAGTGAACACACAATAAATGGAATCAAAAGTGATAAGACGTTTTGTAACTTAACTAGAAGAAGGAAACGGTTAATTTATTGGATTAAGATTAGTCCAATAAATTAGTATAATCAGGAAATTTTTTGCAATGACAGCAAAAAACATTCTAAGAAAGCAAATAATTTTTTTGTTTATTTTCCTTTTATTATCTTTGGTCAGTTGAGTTTGATATATTACGGAACGCACCATTATGAAGTTTGACAAAAAGTAAAGAGAAATTCTTTAATAAGAAATCGTTGCCCAAGTAATTAAAACTCAGCTGGAAGTAAATAAAGGAACAGGAAATAATGAATCCTGCTCCCATGAATGGGTTGAAGTTCTAGCGGATGTAAATCGATGATTCATTTTTGTCATCCTTTTCAATTTTAATTAACATTTGATTGGACCACATAGTTCGTTAACTTTTTCATTACTGCATTAGTGAAGATGTCAAGAATATAACTTTGAATTGTATTGAAATACTTTTCGATCTGAGCTGGCTGACTTTATCAAAATTCATTTCCACAGGATGTATTTATTTTCATTTCGTATTAAGTAACAAAGTAAGAAGCTAATTGAAAATGTTTTTGTTGTTTTTCATGCGGGATTCTTTATTTTAATAAGTTTTTAGGTTTAAAAGCAGGGTTCTAATGAATTTCATTCGCTTCAAATGCGATGGAATATTTCTGCATTAAGTCTAAGTAATATATAGTTAATTGAATTCGTAATGTTTGACGTTTGATGTTTTGTTTCGGTTTTTTTTTTATGGTTTATAAATCAGAATTCCAAAGAATTCATTGTAGAGGATTTAGAATGTTTTTTAATAAATGGTTTTATTTTAATGGCAACATTTTTTTAAATTAAAAAATTTCGTAGAGATCAAAATTAAAGAAGATGATTTAGAATGCTTCTTCACAAATGTTTTCCTTAATAGTAACATTTTTTTTAAATTAAAATTTTCATAGCAATGAAAATGAAAGAAGATGATTTTATTTATTAGAAATTTACATATAAGAATAGTAATTAAATGCTACAGGTATTATTCGCTTTAGAAGCATGTGTAATTAAAACATGATTTTTATTGAAAGGATAGAATGCAAAAATATTACTCGAAAAATGCAATTAAATTGAAACCTTTTACAACTGACAGCTTAAAAGTTCTTTTTCAAAATTATAACAGAAAGTTGAACATTTTTACAATGTTTGACAGTGCATGAAGTTTCAACATTGTTTTATGACTTTTCTTTCTAATCCATATTTATTGGATTTCCATTACTGAAGCTTCCAAAAATCTTTAAATTTGTGTACGTTATTTAGGGAAAGATTTACTGTTTTAGAATGTGAAGTTCTAAGTCATTGCATACTTATAATTTATCAATTTATTATGAAGCTTTCAATGCATTTCAAATTATATGATTACAGTTCAAATGCGTCGATAAATTTAATCAGAAATAAATCATTTATTGTATTGAATTTGAAATAAGAATTATTTTCCTATTTTGACCTTTTTTGTATTATAGTAGGCTAAAATTCAAAGAGATTAGCGTAATAATCAAGACTTTTTTGTGATAAAATGAACACATCCTGGGTAACCATGATAGTTGAAATTTTTGCCCCTGTATTCGAATTTGAATTAGATTTGGGAATTGTCTCATTTATTATTTTAAGTACTATTATTTATTATAATTAAATAAATAATTCATATTAAACACTTTAAATTTAAAATGAGCTCAGATAGTTCTTTCCTAGCATAGATAGATAGATAGTTCTTTCCTCAGACAGTTGCACCTATCACACTGTCATCCTAATTTAACAAAAGAAAAACAATGGACTCTTATTTATTTTCTGATCATATTTATTATTGTTTATTTTTCTAAATAATAAACTCATTGATCCTTGTTTGTAAGCATGCCATTTGCGTTAAAAAATTGATCATGCATACAGTAACAAAAAGACCGGATTAATTGGGAGAATCCCAATTTTTAACATTTTTTAACGTATCAAATTTGAATAAAACGTGACAGATTTTCCCGCTTTTAATTCATAAATAAATAATTTAAACAAAAAAACACACACACACTTAGAACCAAAACGAAGCTTCACAAAAGTTTCCCTATCGAACTTTTACTATACATAGAATATAGTTACACATTATGAATGATAATGGTCTATTATTTTAATTTCTTTTCATAGGGTACGTTTCTTTTCATAGGGTACAAATGGCGAAGCGTTCTGAATAACCGTGATATCTCTATTTCCTTATACTGAAGCGTTCTGAATAACCGTGATATCTCTATTTCCTTATACTGGTAGTCAAGGAACTCAACTGTGCTCCCCCCCCCCCTTACGCTTCCATGCCAGTACCTGGAACATCCAGGATTGAAGTCCAGAAAATCTGACCACTTTAATTATAATTAATAATCTCAGCGTTGATGTAGAGTTTGTGATATTTCTTGTGTTATAAAAAATGCTTTTGCCTTCCATTCTCCGTTGGATTTTCATAGCAAAAGGAACTCAGCACCACAATTTAAAAAATATTTATGTAGTTTTATAAAAATGTGTGTTTTGCCTCCCCTCCGGAAAAAACACATTTAATTGAAATATCTTCCATGCGTATTTATAATTATGTATGGTATTGCACTATCTGGCTGCTTTTTAAAAATTTATTAAAATAATAATTGTAATTCGTTTTTAATAATTATATTAAATGTATGTAATTTATCATATATTATAATTACTAGGCCTATAATTCTATTGAAATTATTTCATTTTGTATTAGAGTTAAATCTATTTTTAATTTCTCGTATACATAGTATAGATAAAGTATAGTAATCGTATACATCTCGTATACATAGTATAGATAAAGTATATATAATAAAGTCAAAAAATTCGAGCTCGAGATTTTGACGAATCTCTACATTTTAGACCTCCCTGAATTCGAAAAACACATTTTTAGAAAATGTCTTCTGCCTTTCTGTCTATGACAAAAATAACTCAAAAACGCTCTGAGCTACATGGTTCCAATTCTGTCTATGACAAAAATAACTCAAAAACGCTCTGAGCTACATGGTTCCAATTCTGTCTATGACAAAAATAACTCAAAAACGCTCTGAGCTATACGGTTCAAATTCGTATACTGTCTATACACCATATTTGTAGATTTCTATCAAATTTTGAGTAAAATATGATTAGATGAATTCCGTATGTCAGTCTGTTCGAATATAAGTTAACACGATAATTGCAAAACGAAGAAAGCTAGAAATATAAAATTCGGTGCACAAATTTAACATCTATATGTAGACCCCTATCAAATTTTGAGTCAAATCCTACAAGGAATTGATCGTCTGTCGGTCTGTACTTTCAGAAAAATCGTAAACGCGATAACTCAAAAACGCAATGACTTAAATATATCAAATTTAGTATGAGAATTTGTGACTACAAGTCAAGTTTTTTTTGTCACATTTTGGTTTCATTCGGTTGAGAAAAATTTATCTAAAACAAAAATTTGATTTTGGGATACTATTAACCACATGCTACGGATTAATCCTCAAAAAACTCTCCAGGGATTACACGACTGGAAATGCTATATTCACGCCAAAAGTTTATATTTCGTAACTATTGCACGCCATTGCTATGCAAGGCGTTCTCTGGGATAATACCTTTATTACAGAGTATGCGTGAAAGTTTTGGGGAGACAACTCCTGCTAGTTTCCGATAGTTTCATACAGTCGTCTGTGGTATTTCTTTATACGTGAAATGTTTAAGAAAAAAAATTAGAAATTATTATCACTTTTAAAATAATCGGCTGTATTCAGTAACTAGTAATTTGTTAATTTCATAGTACGATTTTTTATTTGATTTTATTTATGATGGCATAAGAATTTTTTTTGATTTGCTACGGAACAAAATAACATAAAGAATGACTTATGCGTATTTCAATAACAACTCGCATTGTTTATGAGAGAATTAAAAATCTCATACGCAGATTAAGTATCAGTATCTAGATCAAAAACGAAACGGTAATTTTTTTTAGCACTACGAACTTAACGAGGTGATTATTACTTGGATTTTGTTTAATTCCTTCTCACCATTAACGACAACCAAAAACAAAAATTTTACGTTGCAATATACAAGCATGAATAAAGTAAATATACTTTTGCAATATTCAACATTTCTTTATCTGACTAAATCACGACATTTTCGTGATTTAAAAGAAAGAATAATTGCATTTTTTGCCACGCTGAATAAAATTTATGCAATTTAAAAGAAGACCATTTTATGCGAGTTCTCCTAATATTCATAATTAAATAAGCTCATTTGGATGGAATTTTAGAACGAAGAAGAGAAGAAAAAAATTGTACGTTGAACCAGCGTGACAAAAGCTCATTAAACCTCAAAATATGCTTTATTTTCGCTGGAAATTTTTCTCACCCTATTTTTATAATTAAGGCTTTGTTTCTCAGCAGGATATTATAAAACGAATGCCCTCATAAGAATGAAAAAACGATATGAATGCCTCCTTTGCTATCTCTTCATATTAAAGCAGCTGTCTTTCTAGTTTGTTGATATTATGAGTAAAACAATAAATACATGAAAATTTATTGATGTGTTCATTGTTTTTCATAGTTATCATGATGAGACATTTTTCATTTAAAATGAGAATGATTTAATTTTTAGATTTAGTTCTCGCATTACTTTAAAAAAAATGAGCACTTTTTATCTCGATATATAAGTTGTGAAACAACGTTACGTGAATTTGTAAACTCTAGTAACTTTTATTGCATTATTTTTGAGAATCTTTTTTATAGTAATTGCCTTTTTGAAACATATAAATTTGTCTGCTAATTATTTTACTAGTTAAATATAAATGCTGTGCTTCGAAAAAGGACAAGAATAAAAATCCTTTTTTTTAAATGGAAAAATCTTACGCTCAGTTTTAAGTATTTATTGTGCAATATTAAAAAAAGTTGCGTGTATTAATTGTGCTGCAAAAATAGGAGCATTCATTTTGATTAAGTTCACGTTTACTTGAAGAGAATGGTAGAAGAAGAGAAAGAAAGAATGAGTGAAGAGAACTTGAGTGAACACATTTACTTGAAGAGAAAGAAAGAATGGTATTCAGTTCTTTTTATATCAGCATAATTTACTTATTTTATTATAAGATATTCTATATAATTAGAAGTAAGTAATGTAATACGTGTGTATGATATCACAAAAGACTAACAGAAAAGTTTTTTTTAAACAGAAATTTATTTTAGACAATTGAAATGCGAGGTTGTTAAGACTGTTATTAATGTCAATATGAAGTTTATGTATCGTTACTGCTTAACGTCATTGTTATCTATAACTAGAACATCTGTGCATATTCTATAAAAAACGCGATAAACAGGTAGGGTTCTGAAGGGTATGCATATCCCAAAAGGGTGCAAAATGTAAATCATAGGAACATGATGATTTATTCTGCCGGAACTGTAGGCAGAACTGGACTTATCTGGTGAAACTCGTCGTAATGGTACGGATTTTTCCCAAATTGACAGCTCCATTTAGGATCTTATAATTATTATTGTTGAACATATTATAATATCGAAATATTTTACCGTAAATAAATACTTTATTTCAGCTAATATTTGATTTGAGTACTTATGTTGATGAAATTTATAGTGAATACGTTATACCACTTACTTTGTAATTGTATTACCCCCATCCGGAGACACCCCAGATATGTTGATGAAAACAATAAACCACGAATAAATTCTCGCTCCCCAGATGAGTAAAGCAATGTTGTGGGATCGAATTACCTCCGCATCAATGACGAGAACTATCTCGTGTGGAATAATGGTCATGAAGACTCAACCTTAATTCATGCCTCCTATTGTTCCTATCTCTACTGTAGCCACTAGACTACCCCAGATGCTTAGGTAAGGCAGGGTACTTTGATATGTTTATAATAGTATTACAATACACAATATACCATTCCATGCATTTACATCTAAATTAATTCCGCTGTATAAAAACTTGAATTTATCTTGATTTGTTTCATACTGGGAAAGATGGAATTTTGTAATGGAATTTTTACTCACTTTCAAACGGATAAAAATTTTGAAATTTTTTATTCCTATATATTACAAATGACAATATATTCTTTTATAAATCACAAGACCGCGGTGGGCCTGGTGGTAAAGTCACGGCTTCGGAAGCAGAGGATTTCAGGTGCGAGACCAGATTACACAGAAGAACCGTCGTGAAAGCTGGTCTGGTGCATGTTAAATCCGTCGGCCAGCTCTGTCGTCGTTCTCGTCATCTGATCCTGGTTCAAAATTACGAGGTACGTTTCAAAATAGCCCTAAAGTTGCTTTATAACAAGACATTAATATAACTATACTAATTCCAAGCCAATCGAGGAATATTTTTGAGTTTATGATCAACTGTGAAATGGAGATATTTTTATGTTAATAAGTGCAATTAAAAGGCGGGGAAAACGCGGAAAGAATAGGGCTATTTAATAATATCAATAAATTAGCTGTAATGGAATTAATAATTATACAAATCAAAGAAAGTATTTTAAAATAATCTATAAAAATTATATTCTCATGTTTATTAGGATAAGGAGAAGGAAATGTTTTTTTTTCTTTAATATTATTATAACATTCAGATTAATTCCAAACTAGGTGCATGGAATCATATAAATGGAAAAACTGATTAATTGTATAAACTTTTTATATACATCGAAAGACGTTTTTTTTCCTCTTGCTATTAATGAGAATGTTGGCTTCTCTATTCTATTCTTCTTTAGAAATAGCCATTGTCTCCCTTGTAGCAGTAAAAAATGTTGTAAAGAATCAATAAAGACAGGAAAAAGAAGAAAATATCTTCCGATTTTACACAAAGGAAACATTTCATTTAATCCAAAAAGCTATGTTATATGCAGTGGAGGGAAAGGTGTAATATAACGATGTAAACAACATTAAGGTTTTATTGTAATTTGAGCGTATGTCTAGCCAAGCAAGATGGTTGTAATAATGCTGCATCAAATACAAGGTGAAATACAAATAACATTGGCCCTTTATTGGACTACATATGTATGAAAATTGTGAATAGCTTGAGATATATTGTCACAATTGAGGTTCATTCTAATAAGGAATTAATATAGGCATATTTTTCAAATGTATAAATACAGATTCTACAGAATTATCAGAAGTGATACTCATCAATGATTGTGTGCTGGCAAATATCGGATTGCGTGGTTTTTAAACTTATTTTTGGAATACAAGCACACATTTTTTCCATAAGAACTAGATAGCTTTCAGTTTTCATAAGAGATAAATTTTCTTAAATATTAATACCGGAAATCTAATCAAATAAAATGAATACTGGAACTAAGTTTAGAAACTTTTTTTAAATAGTAACTTGTTGTAGGAGGTAGCCTTTAGAAACTCTACTAAAATATCATTTCATTCACCAAAATGCTTTTTCATTAAATACTTTTAAGAACTTCTGTCTCCAACTAAAGCAGTTTCTGAATTTAAATAGCTTCTATGATTTAAGAACAAACAGAATATCTCGCTCTGCAAAGAAATTGAAAAGTGAGAAATGCTTCCTGGATTTCAATTTAATAAATAGAGCATCTTTTAAAAGGTATCAATTTATTTAACACTGGTGTTTTATTTTGTATTAAGAAAATCTTATAAATTAAATAAAATGTTCAATTTTTCAAGACAAAATTCATCAAGTTAATTAACATTTTAAATTTACTGTTAAAATGTGCTCAGTGAGCTTGATTAAATCAATAGAATTGCATCAATAGAATTAGTTAGTCAACAATTTTTTCCAAATGTTTTGAAATATTTTTCATTCTTTTCAATGAGCTTCCTTTTTCAGTTAATTCTTTACTTTGTCTAATATATTTTTTAAAAAATAATAAAGCCTTTAATTCCGTAATAAAAATTATTGAAAGGAAAATGCATATAAACAATATTTAATTTATGCCGAGTAAGTTTTCTTATAAAATTCTGCATTTAATTTTTGCTTATACGATCTTTTTTATATTTATTTAATTTATTGTAGCAAATACCAAATTTTTTAAGATAATCAAATTTATTCCCTTCAAAATCAGTCTTCATCTGTGAATTCAGCACTCTATAACTACGAAATTAAATTTTAAACCATTTTTTAAAATTGGTAATAAAGCCTAAAACCCCGATCTTTACTTTTGAAGAGATCTTAAATTAATATAATTTTGTATTATTTACAAAATATACTATCAAGATATTTGTAGTGTTTATCAATCGTAGTGTTTAAATTAAATAAACACCTGATAAATATTTCCAGAATTTTTTTAACGTTAAAATGTGAAATTTTTTTGGAAACAAAAAGTCTATATCCATGATTCCACTTCAAAATTATCTGCCAAAGGATATTAACGGTGAGTAATGTTAATGAAACAAAGACTTTAGATATTGTTGAGCAGATGATATTTATTTTTCAAATATCGCTGCTCAACTTTAACCAACAGTAAATAACTCTAATATTTATCTTCTGACAAAAAATTTCTGTTTTGATATTACATTTGCTCATTTATTTTAGTGCTTTGATATATCCCATTGCTATGCAAAGATGATATAATATTTTGAATGTCCGTTGTATTTATCTTTACTTTATTTCTTGCAAAATTTTCTAATCCCTTGGTTCTATTTTGTTCTTTTTATCTTAATTCGGATCTACGTGACATTCTTGCATTTAAGGTTGAACAGCCGTGAAGAATCCGGTGACAGTTATGATAACGCCGTCAGAGAGGCGTTCCAACATGTCAAAGTATAAAAGACAAGCTGGATTAACTGAATATAACTCAAAAGAGGAGATTTTTGAAAAAGATTGATGTACTTCGTGAATAATATCTTCCCTTTATTCTGTCCTTGAATATCTAATAGAATTCATCGAACCGAATGTTGTATGCTAACTTTGGTTGTATTATTCAAAACATGAATTTAGAAGTCAATGTAGAAATTAATATTCCATTTTGCACAAAATCTCGAAGAAATAATATATTTCTCTCAGTTTAAAATTTTTATTAAATAATGATGGTATTTAATTCCCTTCGGCATGATCCTTTACAATGTATTTTTACTTGGAAATTTTGATCACAAGAATTTTGAAAAATGTAAGAGGAATCACGTCTTTATTTCTTTAGAAGGTTGTGTATTTGAAGAAAACTTTGCTGTAACTCTACGTGAAGTGATTCTGAATTTAAAATGTATACTAATGTTGCATCTGAATATTTTAGCTAGTTTTTTATAAACTTCTAGAAAGAGTAAATTTCCAGGATAAAAATTGGAATTGTATAGTTGTAAAGAGCCAGAAACATCTTTTTCATGGGCCAGATAGTAATGAATAGCGAAAACCTATAGAGAATATTTGGCATGTAATATTAGTATTTACAAATCTTTATGTCTTAAGCTTGAACAATTGCAAGAATAAAATTATTGAAAATTTCTGAAGGAAGCTTTACCAAAACTTTTGGATTGATAATACGTTCAACAGTCTCTGTCAGAAAATGAGGTTCTAGCAATAGAGGCTTGTCAAAACTTAAATGCGACTTTGAACATTTTGGTGATATATTTTGATAAGTTGATACTTATTCTGAGATCAGCTGAAAGTTTGGCGAATGGAGTGGACATTGAGAATCTTGTTGGGCACATCTTCAGAACTTCCAAGACCTTCTCATATTTACTGGGAATCTTTTAGAAAGTAATTTTATGCTTCGAGGCTAATAAAGAGCACTCATGAGTTAATTTCATCAGTTCTCGGCACATTAATATCTGGCAATAGTTCTCATAATCCTTTGACTTTCTGTAGAATTACAATGGAAAATAAAATGTGGACAACTTGTTATTAAGTTTTAAAGATAAATTCTTTACTTTTTTCGATAGGGATGCGAAATATGCATTCAGATTTATATAGTTAATAAAACGATAAGGTAAATGAAAACCTTTATAAAAAGGTTTTGAAGTTTTTTTTCAAACTTCAATCAATTTCAAATAAAAAAAATACTAAGCTTGATTTCTGTCTTAAAAATTATTTCCAAAGTTATTATTCCGAATTTTTCCTTATTTAAACTACGTTAAAACGTTAAAAAAAGAAGTTGTTTAGTTTGTTATGAAGAAATCCAGCCCTTAGATATATCTTTTGCATACTCTTCCTTTAATCACTAAGAATTTGTTCAAAAATTGGGAAAAAAGATCCACTTTCTTCAAAAAAAGTTCAAGAAGCTAATAAGATAGTATGTCAATAATAAAATGATATCTTTCTTCTAGTAACAACCTACACATATTCAAGATCTGATTGGGGTAATAATGATTTAACGTAACGTTGATACAAAGTGAATTTAATCGCCAAGAGGAAGGATCCATCTACGAAAAGGAAAGCATTTCATAAATTACCTTCGTTGCGTTTCTTTCGCTCTAAATAAATAACAAGCTAGTGAAACATAGAAAAAAGCCGATATAAATAATCTAGAGATAAATGCATGTCTCATCGTCAATTGCAAACTTTTTTGATGCGTTTCTTCTGTTGATTCGTTATATATCAAAAATGGGAGTCATATTTTAATCTTAATGAATAGAAAAACGAGGCGAACATCATCTCTTGGACATTTTAAAAAAATCTATTGCTTTATTTATTTCTACAAAAAGGGTTTGTCAAAATATTAATTCAATGATTCAATATGTCTACTGCAAATTAAACTGAAAATATTCATCAATTTATTTAAAAAGGAAAATTTCGGACATTTCCACAAATTGATTTTATAGTAGGGTATGGGTATTCCAGAACTTTTGTGTGTACAATATATGGGTAAAAGTTTTGAGAACCAGAATGTTTTTTATTTCTTATCCTCAAATTTTGTCTTGATAACATTCAACTATCTGTTTATATATTCAGTTCTGTCAGTTATCTGGTATTTTAATCATGACTAGGACAAATAGACCAGAATCGTAATTTCAGCTAATTCGAAATAAAATTTTTATTTATAGACAGTTAAATCTTAATACTCAATTTCGTAATAATCATACTGCTTGTCCTTTCCATTACAAATTTCAAAAAAAGAAAAATGTTTTATTTCCTAGAATAATAATTGAATTCATAAAAATTTGTGAGTGCTTTTGAATTCTGTGAACGTTTTCATGTTTAAAATATATTGAAAAGATTCTTTAGAAATACATAGCAATTTCATTTGAAATGATGAAACAAAAAAAATACTTTCGAAATGCGAGTAGAACCAACGGTCTATTGCGCTGCATAAAACATACCGTGTATAATATGCATTATAAAATTTAAAACAGTTAATTGAACATAGAATTCAAGTGCTCTCTAACGCTATCTCAATTTTGCAAAGTAGGAAATCATATTAAATGCATTTACGAAAGGATTTGCGTTAAATCTTTTAATGTGTATAGAAAATGATTCTATCTTGCATAATCATTTATTATTGCTCTATTAATTCAAAACCCATTGTTATATTAACAAATAGTAATGAAGATTTACTCATGTTTTGTTTCTACCAACGAAGAAAGGAATTGTTTGGGACTTTAAAGAAGCTGTTATAAATCATATCCGCTAACGATAAGAAAAGAAAAATTAACTGTTGTTTAAATTAACGATACTTCACTAAAAGGAAGCATTCTAAACCGTTCTAAATTATGCTTTACAGTTAAGTTACGTTAGTGATCTACGGGAAGTTTGGAATGCAGCAAGAAACTCATCAATAATTATTCTCCGTCATCATTTCTTAATTAATGATGTATCCAGGGATTCGTGATTATTGCTGTACATTTCACTGAAAGAATAAATTCCATCTCACATAAAACTTCGTCATTAAGAAAGGGATTCAGCTTGTTAATTACATATAAATGATTTTCTGAAAATACTTTTTTTGTACAAAAAAATGTATTTTTCTTAATGAAAATGATATGAGAAAAATGACATTACTCATGAAAAAATTGCTAGTCATTTTAAATGTAATTAAAAATGACTAGTTTAAGAAATTTAAATAAAGTTTAAGAAATAGTTGAAATAAAGTATTTCAATATTCATTTGAAATACTTTATTTTAATTCTAATATGATTAGGTTTAAAACTATCTTTGTACATATTTAGAAAAAAAAAACACTACTATAAGAAGAAAAATAAAAGACGCTGAGAGATTTGAAAAATCTCTTTCAAATAAAAATCCCTTAAAGATGTCTGCTTCGCATTAAAAGGCGGTCTCAAATTAGGAAAGGAAATACTTTCGAATATATTCTTGTGATATATATTCGATACCACTTAATATATGCACAGACAATGCATTATTGTCAACATTATTTTGCAGAATAATTTAATATTTAATCCTGTTATCATCCAAGATATCATTCTTTATTTATAATCAAACCTTATTTCCTTTTGAGTGTCTCTAAAATATTTCTAAAATATGCAAGTGTATTGGCACTAGGAAAATTATTTCTGTAAATGGTGAAAATCTTCGGAACAAACCTTTTGAAAGTTTTATATTATAAAAAATATCTTCACATTTTAGTAAATTTCTGGAATAAATGTGAATAAATTAAGACCATTTATTAAAGAAATACTTTTATACTAAAGAAGTATCAAGAATTTTTTAAAAACTTTTTATTAAAATGATAACTCAATGGCAATGCATCTCCATATGTTTTCTATAATAATTTCCATCATCAGATTATTTTGGTTCCTTCCAAAATAATCACTAATAATATTTATTTTATTATTTTTTATTCATGGCAATAATAGTCCTTAAAAATAATAAATATAATTAAAAACAGTCTCTTAAAAGATACTTTTATCAGGGTACAAAGCAATTTTTTTATTTTAATCTCTTTTAATTTTTAATCTAGAAATCAATTATTTCTTAAACTCGCAACAGGTGAAGCTTTTGGTAAAGTATTAAAGTTTTATTTAATAAATTATTGACTGATAATTAAATTACTAAAATGCTAAAATAATGTTTTTTCATCGAGGTTACACAAGCATACAATATTTCAGGAATCTATTATATCAGAAAATAAGTGAAAAACGTATTAAAAATTCCATCTTCACGGAAATGAAACAAGTCAACTTAATTAATTAAAAAATGAAAGAAAACACTTACAGTTAAGATCACTGAATCAACAAGTATT
>JAPMOR010025151.1:14452-40312 GCA_026543865.1 Argiope aurantia | reverse complement strand
ACCAATATCCTATTAATAGGTTTATTCGTGCAATTCTAGATTTCTTCATTCAAAAATAATTTCTCTGCATTAAGTTATAAATGTGATATCCCATGAATAACTTTTATCATATCAAGATAATCAAGGTTTTATATAACTTTACATAAGTATATATTAATTTCAATAAAATTCAGATAAGAGAAAAAAAAAACATCGGATTATCTAAAATCGCGTCATTTGTAATTGACATGGTTTCTAATCTTTCTAAGTCCCAGCGAGTTTAATTAATGATGATTCCCTACTTTTAATTAAAATTCGTTTAAACAATCTGGAAGCAGCTACTCGACCGAGTCTGGGAATGATTTATATCTCCGAGAGTTGTCAAGTGTTTATAATTTAGGCTCCAGACTTGATACGAGATTTACCTAAGGCCTGATTAATTATATCTCGTATCTCCCAATTACGAATAGAATGCTTCGGATCTTTCAGTTAATGCTTATTGAGAAAACTGAACAACAGAAAATAATCTACGTTGATAATGGATTCTTCAAAATAAGGCAAATTAACTGTTTAATGAACTTATGATTTATAATTGAAATTTTACACTTCCAGTAATTGAGAGAAGTTTTCGAAAACTCTTATCGTAAATAATTCTTGGAAAATATTTTGTAGCATTGGAAATAAGGCTGTCAAGTGGAAAAATTTTAGAGATTAGAATTCGATCTTCCTCGGAGAATTTAGAAATATGATCTAGCAAAATAATCGATGGAGAAATGTAATGAGGGAACTTAATAAAACTTCAGTCTCAAATTTATTCAATCTTCAAAGAAATTTTCCTACCTCAGTTGATAATTACTTTCTGAAAAGCAATTTATATTTGTTGTTGATGTAAATAGGAAGCATGGAAGTTCTTATAATTCATATTATTTAAAGGCATAATTTTATTAGTGAGATGAGAAATAGATACATTTATTATTTTACTTGTTTATTACATTTTAATTTTTAACTTATTTTAAATATAATGGAATCTTTAACGAATTTTTAATATAGCTTTATATTTTTAAAAAACAGTATAATAGAATTTTTTTTTAAAGAAATTCGAAACTACTGCAGAGCATCGTAGTTTGTTAATCGTAGTATGGTGACTTAATTCGTCTATCTTTATTTTATTTTTAAAATTTAAATTTGAATTACATAACAGCGATAACGTGCACACACAAAATATATTTAATATTATTGTAATCCCTGTTAATGTAAATCCATTAACTAAAACAAAACAAACTATTGCTATAGTTCTAAATGAATATTGTTAGTATGTATAAAATTAGGAGGAAAAGTGTATTTAAATAAAATTGGTATCGTTTAATGTTATTATTATTAACAAGTAACCTTTTGTTTGTTGTTTCTGTTGTTTCTTATGGCACTTGCCATGGACAAGCCCGCTGTTACGAAGACAGCGATTTAAGCCGGTAGGGGAGCGTCTCTTGTTTTTGTAGTAGCGCCAACTAGAGCCAAGTGTACGACTTCGCTACTCACGCATCACTCATTCGCTTACACAATACCTTTTTACAGGAGGGCGCATTCACACATCTCACAGATAGAACAGAGGAAGAACAACCATGCCCGAACCGGGACTCGAACCCAGGACGCCCATATTACGGGGAAGACGCGCTACCCCTATGCCAGAACGCTGGCAAACCTTTTGCGATCATTTGGTTCACCAAGGATAATGATTATATTTAATTTCTATTAAACCATTTATGAATAAATTCAGGCTCTTGATCCCGTCGTATTATCAGACATTAAAGTAGTGTTATTTTAATTTTCTTGCATGTATTCCTTTTAACAGAAACCAATCCTATGACCTCATGGCGCTATTAAAAACATAAAAGTGCAACTCATTCATTTTCTGAATTTCATGGTATAATAACTTTATTTTTTTTTTATTTGCTTTGTAAAGTACACAGATATTAAGCAGAGTCATCCTTTTGCTTTCAACAATGGAAGTATAAAACACGTGATTAAATATTTCATGATATAATGAATACGGTTTAAATTTAAGTGTAAAAATGTATTTTATTATTGGGAATCAAACAAAAAAGATTTTAATTGCCGAAATTCGAGAAAAATTTCCAAGCCATTAATTGATATAATTAAAACATTTTTTTTTTCAAATTTTGAAACAGCATAAAATTTATAGGAATAATATTCTTCGAAAACTATCCCGGAAAATACCAGTATTAAGCTTAATTTTTAATTAATTAAAATTAAGTAATTAAAACTTCAAAATAATTGCTCCGAGGTGCACATTCCCATCCTCCAAAGTACATATGTGCTAGATTTAATAACTATAGGTCGAATGGTATGGTCTGTAAAGTACCAACACACACGTACACATCCATCCATCTACATTATTAGTAGAGATCTAAAAGCAGTGTAAAAATGTTTCTTTGTGCAATAATAGGTCCCACTGTTATTTATTTAAAAAGTTTTAAAGATTTGATTAATTTAAATTAAAATTATAATTAAAAATTTGAAAAATATTCTTTTTTAGTGAACGTTTACTGCCTGTAAGTTAATACTGTGCCCTGTTTAATAATTGTAAGTCCAATAATTTGTCCTATAGAGTATTTTGAGAGATTTTTTTCGTTATGCATGTTGCATGATTCAATTTACAGGTAATATGCAAATCAATAAACATTATCATGTTGAAATCGTTCATAGAACTCTACCGTGTTCTTTCTAAAAAAAATAATTTCCATCATTATACTGAAGTTTATATATTTTCATTGCTCAACTGATTCCCCATCTTCGCTTCAATTGAAAGTTTCTTAAATTCCAAAACAATTAGGATTGCTCTTTTCTGAAAACATCATTTTATCGTTGATTCAAGTGGAAAAAAGAAACCACAGTTTTTTCTTCATTGCTCATTTCATGATGTCGTAAACTTTTGTTTCATTCGCAACACTAAATTCAGTCAAACATTTCGAGTCATCCGAGTGTTGCTTCATTACTTCATCTGTCTGAGACATCAAGCTCACTAATTCGTTACTGGGATACATGAGCGCGCTGATTTGGAAAATCCTTTCGGTTCAAGCAATGCTAATTCAAATGGCGTAACAGAATGTAGGATTTTTTTTTTGATTTATTGTTTAGTTGTTAAGTAAATTTTTCTGTTTTCAGAATTGTTCTTGCTTTATAGTAGTTACAAAGACTATCAAAATTATCACTGGATTTTTGAAAATATTTTTCTACAGAGTTCAAAATATTTTGGGAAAAGGTAGAGGAAATTCTCAGTTCACTTAAGTGACCGTTTTTAATGTTATGGCCAGAAGAGGATTCTTCTTGCAATTGCGTATCTCTAATGTCTTTCTGCCGTTTTTCTAAACTTTCATGGAATCTACGGACTTTTATATCTTCATGTACGAAATATGCATCAGTAAAGTATAATTTAAACAATTCTATTTCAAGATTTTGATGAGTTTCTACGTTTTATTCCTCCTTGCACACGGAGAAACATTTTTAGAATAATGTTTATCTGACTATTAACGTGTAAAGCCTTGGATTCAGAACCGGAGGGCTTCAGGCTCGAGACCCGATTCCACCGAGCAACCATCGTGTGAGCGGGTCTGGTGCACGTTAAATCCAGTCGGGGCCAAACGTCCTGGCGCTGGTACGGTGTGAAAGTTTGGTTAGGGGGTGCCAGCTCAGGTGTTCTCGTCATTTGATCGTGGTTCAAAATTATGAGGTCCGTCCCAAAATAGCCCTACTGTTACTTTAAAACGGGACGTTAATATCAACTCAAACTGACTATTAGCTAAACTCAAACTGACTATTAACGCAATATATCCGAAATTATATGAACTAGACTCAGTGATGGATTTCCGACTTAGCAGCTGATTAGGACCGTTTAGCTAAAGGTGAAGGCAAAAATTTTTATTAGTCTAATTACCAATTAAATAAATTTGAAAAAAATGCAAATTCTCTGAAAATTAAAGTATTAGTATAATATTAATACTTTGTTAAGTATAACTGTCTAAGTTGCAATCTGTTTTATTACGTTCTTTTAGTTATTATAGTATTTGCAAACATAAAGAGTTTATTTAAATAATGTAGTGCTTAAAGAATGATTGAAATCATGAGTCATAGTAAGTAAAATAATATATATATATATATATATATATATATATATATATATATATATATATATTCTCATAAAGTTAATAAAATTAATTAACTTAAAATTAATCATTCATAATGCTTTGAGAATTGGATTGATTGGATTATTAAAAAAGAAGCTTCATATTTTGTACTCTCTGGAGTCGCAAAATGCTTAAATCCGCCACTAACTATACTAACTGAATTTGGTATGTGCCTTTAACATCAAAATTATAAATGTGTATCCAACTTTTATCGAAATTTTTCTGCAAGTTGATTGCCTGTAGAAGTGTTTCTCAACCACTGTGCCGCGACACTTTTGTATGCCGTCAAATTTTAGAAATGTATATAGTAAAAATTGTAATGCTTTTTTTTTTATTATTACGAGTAAAATTTGCTTAAATGAAAGAAAAATACACTGTAAAAGGAAACTGTATATACGAATATCTATATTTGAATTAACTTTGAATAAAGAAGAACTAATTTCGCTGTCTAATAATCAAAATTTAATTTTAAAATATTCGGAAGAATCAATTAATTCATTTTGGATTAACATTAGATGCGATTATCAGCCAAAAAAGCTTTAAAAGTATTATTACAATTTTCTGCATCTTATTTGTGTGAATTCGGATTTTCAATATGAGGGTAGCATTGTCATTTTTACAATTAAATAAAAATGAAATGATCAAAAAAGCATCAAACTCAAATTTCTCATTAAAAATATTCTTATTATTATCTCGTAATTAATCCCTTGATAAACGTGCTGTTGCTTTTGTAGTACATATTATATTATTTTATATTCAAAATTATTATCATAAACTATTTTACACAGTATATTATAGGTCAGTAAAAATCTTTTATCTTCTTTGTGTGCCGCCAAATTTTAAAACCGTTAAAAGTGTGCCGCGACAAAAAAAGATAAAAGAAAAGAAAAGGCTTGAGAATCACTGGTCTGTAGATTTGTATTAATTATTGTGTATAAGAGCGCTATTAGCTAAAAAATGCGACAAACTAGATAAATAAAATTTGATATATTGTCTAAACATCAAAATTGTATTTTTTTTTCATTTCTTTTTTAACTGATTTTGAATTTCATATGTCAAAGGAAAAAGGTCCGTAATCCATACTTTATTTGGGAAATTGTCATTGTTCGTACTTAAAGGCTACTCAAAAACACACCGAGCTGAATAAATAAAACATAGCTTGTGGTCTTTAAAATTGTAGATAGATTTTGATTTGATTTTTTTTCCCCAACAAATCCATTTTTGAAAAAATTGTCATACACAATTAAATAGACGAAAAACAGAATTTCCATGTGTCTGAACATCAGCTGAAAAAGAATAAAATCGTTATCAAATAAAAAAAAATGATAAATTTCAAGGATTTTTAAAGGCCCTGAATTAGTTTGAGAAAGGTTTGTTTTAATTAATATTTCATTGTTTTAGAGCTGGACAATCAATGAGCTTTAAAACAGAAGCATGTTCTTTGGAACAACAGTTTAATCGACAATAGTATGCTGGATTGTGTTGGTCTGGTTCTGATAGTCTTGGGTTTTGGACCGGAGAGTTCCACAATGAATACGGGCTTGATTCACATTAAATCGGACGACGAGGACAAGACGCCCCAATTGATATGGGACGAAAACTAATGTGTAGTTTCAAATGGCGTCTGATTCATCTGGCCTTGGTTCATAATTATTATTATTATATCTACACATAGTTTCTATTTACATATAATATCTGTATATAGTTTTATAATATTTCTATCAAATTACTATTCCAACCGAAAACAAACCTCGAATTGATAATGGGTCATTAACAACTCAATGATAAGTAATTCCTTTTATATAAGTAATTCCTTTTATATGGCACTGTCACTTGATAAACATCAATTGCCATGTCATCTGTTTTCTACATTGTTATCTTATTCTGTATTTATAGGTCATGTCATTTTTCCTATTGCAAAAAGCGCAGCGAATTCTAAAAATCAATTAGTCAGTGCAATTATATTCTGAGTTTCAATATGAGTATGAATTAATTGTGTTAAACTAATTAAAGGTAAGCTTGTTAAATTACGGTGGCAATAATTATTCTTACAAAAAGCTTCAGCTGCTCTTTGTTACCTTTTCTTGATACTTCATACATTTTGTATTTTTTTGTATACGAAGTATGAAAAGAAATAAAAGTACATTGTTAACGTCAAAAAATACGAAATTGTTTAATTTTCAAATAACGGACCTTCCACAATTAAAAAAAATTCTTTGTTTGTGGACTTGATAATTTAAAGATTCAAACATGCTAAGCCTTAAACTTTGATCTGTTGTCTTTTCGTCAGATGTTCTATCAAATATTTGAGGGAATCTTTCTGTGGGAAGTCTGTCTGTACGTTTGTATGTATCCTTACAACTCAAAAACCCTAATAAGTAGATGAATGAAATGTTAGCATATGGATTTATAATTGGAGTTTCAGATCTGATTCAAAACTTTTCTCAGATTTTGAACCCATTATATCAAAATATTAACCTTTTGTTGATTGGCATATTTGCAGGTACGTGAAATCGATAGCTCGAATACTCAATGAATCAGATAAATGGAATTCTTTATGTGGTCTGTTTGCAGCATTATTTCCAAAATTATCATAGATTTATAATTAATGGAATGGAAGATACCCAAAACTCATATCCGTGTTTTTTCTTTTCTTAAAGGCGCAAAAGCGCCGTTTTGTTTTAGTTAATGTTAGATGCATATGAGAAAATCGAGAAAAAAAACTTCCGTTAGTTGCTTATAAATTCAGCTTTTCACAATAATTTCAGTGTGGTATTTTATTACGGAAAAAAAATTCTGCTTTGTCTGGAATATATGCTTATTCTCCAGCTAGTCGTTTTTTTGCGATGTCTGTGCATAATATTATCGTATAACTTCGAAACGGTATGTTAATCAAACAAATGAAGTCATTTTTTTTATTTGCATAAAGCATTGTAGTTGCTAAACGGGGAAAAAAATTCGGCTGTGCAAGTATAGTGGAAATGTCAACTGACTGGCGAAGTTTTATCACTTCCTCACTTATTTCAACATGGTCGATTGTTTTTATATCTGGGGAAATATTTGACCATACCTGACAAAAAGAAATTACAGCAAAAGCTCTTTATTTTTTTAACAAATTGTGATTGACATTATCGCTATTGTCTAAGAGTGCTATGTTGTCCAACGGAAATATTAAATATTTAATATGTCATGAGTGAAATCTTGCTTCGACGGTTGATGTATAAACGCCAGCAGATTTTTTATATTTTTTATCATTCTAGTTTTGGAATTGTTTTTTTCACTAAATGTTACAAATCTTTACTTATTAAACCAGCTGCAGTGCTTAGAATGCCTTGCATGTCACGAATAGTTTTCAAATATTAACATTTGGCGTGAATTTAGTATTTTTACTGAATCTATCGTGTCATCCTTGGCGAGTTATTTGATGATTTATCCCTGGTACGCCATTAATAGTAAGCGAAAATCGAATTTGTACTTTAGACATGTTTTTTTCAACCGATTGAAACAAAGATTTGGCACAAAATTGCGCTTGTATTCATAAAATTAAATGCCAAATTTGATACATTTTAAGTCATTAAGTTTGTAAATTATCGCATTTACATGTTTCTGAAAGTACAAACCGACAGACAGTCAACCCATAGTTGGATTTGGCTCAAAATTTGACAAGTGTCTATACTATAGATATTAAATCTGTGTACCGAATTTTATCTGTTTAACTCTCTTTTCGTTTTTCAACTATTATTTTAACATATTCTAATAACTGGGCAGATAAATCTCCCACTGAGCAGATTTTACTGAAAATTTGATAGAAATATGCAAATCTGGTGTTAAGTCCGTATACCAAATTTCAAACTCAAAGCGTTTTTGAATCATCTTTGTCAGACAGACAGACGGACATTTTCCAAAAATGTGTTTTTCGAACTCGGGGAAGTTCTAAAACGTAGAGATTCATCAAAATCTCGATTTCAATTTTTTTTTTTTTTTTTTTTTTTTGACGATTACTATATTTTCTCTGTACTACGTATACGAGAAAGTAAAAAACTTTTTTGTTATATTGCATGAAATGTTAAATTCCTTTTAATATTAGCCGGCACATGTGAAATTGCAAATCTTAACTGTGTTATATTAGGAATAAATACATAATTCGTTTCTTATAATAAGGCCGTGCTAATCGAAATTAATGCACAACACGATTAAAAATAGGCTCAACAAAAAGAAGAAAAAAATCTGTACTTGCAGAAGAAATATCTAGACTTTTGAAGTCGTGCTATAATAATTTTATCAAATTTAAAGAGATAATTAGTGTTATCTGCTGATTTCTGTGAAAGATTTATTGCTATTTACTTTTAGTATTTAAGTACAATTTTCATCTTGACTGACTGAATTTTCATAAAAAAATGTTGTAATATCGTTATCATCTAATTTCAAAATATCGTTATTTTTTGTTTAATATCCACCCCTTTTGCCCTATTGTTTCAAAATTATGGCTAGAATCAGAACCAAAATTTTAAGTTACATCGTGCCGTTTTATATGCAAAAACTGATCAGAAAATTATATTTAAATTTAAAGTTAGAAAAGAGAGAGATGAACTTATATCTAAAATGAAGACAAACGTTCTGAAGTTCAATATTTATTTCCTTTGGACAAGAGGACAATTTGTATGCTGTTCCTTGTCATACAGCATACACATTGTTCTTCATTTAATTGAATACATCAAAGAAAGATTTTATTTGAACTTTAAATGTGCCTCACATCTTTAAAGTCACATAAAATTCAATATGATTTACACACCTCTCCTTGAGATCACTTAATAAATTTTCTAATATTCCCGTAGTGAGCAGAGAGAGAGCAGAGTGAGTTTACAGCGAATTCCGTCTTTTCTTCTGCAAAACCAAAATCATTTTAAACTTTTATTGATTTTTCAATCTATATATGAAGGCAAAGACCACTGTGAAAGGTTCAATTATTTTCGTATTTCAATTATTTTGTTTTATAACAGATATAAATATGAAAAATTCTTTGATTTGAAACATGATCCAAACAAGTCGCTGGATGCAATGGAATTATGGTGTTTACTATATACATAATATATATATATATATATATATATATATATATATAGATAGATAGATAGATATAATAGTGAAAAAAAGAATTATTATTTAGCTGTACAAAAAACAGATTTTGTTTCGCAAGTTACGATCCATGGTAAATTATGTGTATACGAACTGTGCATGCAAATGCAGAATTTAATAATTGAAACTTAATTTTTATCTTTTCGTTATTTTTCTTCATATCTATTACCGAATAAATAATAAATAGAATAAATAAATTTTTGGATTAATATTTTTCGTTCTGGAAATTATTTTGAACAAAAAGATTGTTAATTAATGTTGTTAGTTCAATTAGTTTAACTAATGTTTATTAAATTAGAATATTAATTACTGTTAAATTAAATTAGATTTCTTGTTGAAGGCGGGAAACAAAGTATTTGGAAGTCTAAAAGTCCATTTCTTACATTTTTAACATTAAAAAAAAATATATTTTTATCTTTGTTATTTTTCAATGGTTATTTTCTTTGGATTTGCACTTTTCAAAAAAAAGAAGTTTGGTATTCGTCTAACATCTTGCACATTAAACATTTTATTATTTCCATTTAAAGAATAATAGGCAATAACTTTTATTTTTAGTCAATTACCACTTGCCAACAGATGTTTTCCTTTCCGGCTTTGACAGCTTTTACGAACTTGTCAAGCCTTGTGATTTGTTTTCTTTATAATTGGCTCTCATGTCACAGTTACAGATTAGATAGTTTCTGTTCTTTATCAAAACCTTCACCATTTTTGTTCCTTGTGCACTAAACAAATTTTACTTTATTTCAGATTTTAAAAGAAGAAATCCTGTAGCTGACATTGAACCTGTCCAACGACAAGAAAAGGCAAACTTTAATCTTCGAAGCAGTTCATCATGTATCATAACTTGACTAACCCGTCAATATAAAGCCCTTTTTTTGACATCGCTGAAACGGAAATGCTTTAAATCAATCCTGTTAATTGCCATAAAGACTTTCTACATTTTTTTTTACTTTACAAATATGACGTGAGACCACTTTATCCAGATAGGGTAGTCAGTATATTTTTATTCCACTCTTTATTTATTATTTAATTAACTTTATTTATAAGTTTGAATTTCAAACGAACATTGAATTCTTTTGTGTGTGTTATCAAGGTGGAAACAACGGCATTTCAATGAATTTAACAGTCAAAATGATGCTTAGGCGCAGAAATGTAGTGTTGAAAGGACTTATTCTTATACCAGCCACTTGGATTTTAGTCACTTATATCTTGGCTGTCACGTCTAACCATTCAGCAGAAGATAATCTAGTGGACAAAGGCTCAGAGTCCAAGCACAAAGCCGAGCGATCACTCCAACAACAGCCTTTAGTAGGACATGTAGAAAACTTAGTGGACTCTAAATCTAAAAGTAAGGAGCCTGATTACCAACATAACGACCAGGATGGAGGGGTTCTCCAACCTCCTCGTGAACCAGACGGTTATGGCGAGATGGGTAAACCCGTCAAGCTGACCAACCTCACCGATGAGCAACAGAAACTGGTCAAGTTGGGCTGGAAGAATAACGCCTTCAATCAATATGTCAGTGATTTGATATCGCTCCACAGGTCGCTCCCAGATCCCAGAGACAAAGAGTAAGTAATGATTTCTTAAAATCTTGAATTGGATTTAAATGTTTTTAAACATATTTTTGGTTCAGCTTGAAATTCAGTTAAATATTGCTGTCTTTGTAGTGGGTAGTCCCCATTAAATCTTGAAAAAATTCCCCCGAAATGAAATAAATGCTGCTTATTAGGAAAGAAATTACTATTTGATCTGTACTCAAATATTCTGATATTGACAGATAGTCTTTTGCTATTGAAATCACAAGACAGCAATATATCTGATTTAATCCGTTTAAATACACTGTAAATTCTTGTCAATCAAACTGTGAACCATTGGTATTGTTTGGCATACATTAGCATATCAGTCGAGACACTTTAGTGCTACTTTTTAATAATATATGGTATGGTTATTTTTTAAACTAACGATATATTTGTTAGCATATACGATTCGTTGTAGCATCAGAATATAATCTTGGTAGTACACGACATCCGTTGCTAATCAAACTGTGAACCTCCTGTAATGCATAGCATCCAATGGCATATCAGTCTGGTACCCTTCAATAATAGTATATGGTATCCGATGTTCCTTTAAACTGTAACGTACTTGCAATACATTTATGTGTTATTTATTACGTGTGGTACTTGCCGGTCTGACTAATTTAGAACTCAGCAGTAGTTAGTATATATTATCCAATGATTCGTCATATCGACGTAAATGTTTTTACTTTCTCGTATTCGAAGTATAGAGAAAGTCGAATTCGAGATTTTGACGCATCTCGATGTCAAAATCTCGACGATTTTGACGAATCCCTGAATTCGAAAAACATATTTTTGGAAAATGTTCATCAATAAGTCTGTGACAAGGATAACTCAAAAAGGCTTTGAGCTAGAAGGATTGAATTTGGTATATGGTATTTATATCAAAATTGTAGATTTCTATGAAATTCTGAGCAAAATCAGTTCTCACTAAGTCTGCATGTCCAGCTGTTCGAATATAAATTAGCTCGATAACTACAAAAAGAAGAGAGCTAGATAGATAAAATTCGGTAAACAAATTTAGCAGCTTTAGTATAGACGCCTATCAAATTGTGAGTGTAAACCAACATGGGTTTGTCCATCTGTCGGTCTGTGCTTTTAGAAACATGTAAATGCGATAACTTAAAAACGAAATGGCTAAATTATATCAAATTTAGTGTGAGATTCTGTGACCACAAGTGTAGTTTTCTTATAAATTTTTGTTTTAATCGGTTGGGAATATGGTGTTCGATTCTGGATTCGATTTTTGGATACTACTAATGCATGCCCGGGATTAATCGCCGAAGCACTCTCCAAGGATGACACGGAATGTGCAGTAAAATGCTAAATTCACCCCAAAGGTTAATATTTCTTAACTATTGTATGTCAGTGGGCAAGCAAAGCTTTCTCTGGGATAACATCTTTGTTAGAGAGTATGCGAGACAGTTTTGGGGTGACCAATCCCACTGCTTTTTATTGTACTTGCTAATGTGGAATTTAAGACTTGTTTTGAAAGAACCATCAGTGCAATATTAGTGTTATACTTTTTTTTGCTTAGTTGTTATTCTTTGATTAAACTATTTAGAATCATTTTTATATAAATCTTTCTAATTTTGTTGTTGGTACATTTTACGATGCTTTCTTGTCACGTCAAATATCTGGTGTCTGGATTATTAAGAATGACACCAAACACCTGCTGGTAGAGGAAATAAAAGATCTTTGGTGTTTCATTATTCGCCATAATAAACGCTCTTGTCAACAAAATTTCCTATTGCTGCGTTATGTTAATTAAGAGTGCATGGACTGTCTAACAGACGCATTAATCGTACTATGATGTGTACATCCTCCCAATGCAAAGTGGGATCGGTTTACTCTTCTTTTACTTTTGTTCAAGGAATAGATGTTTGGTATGCAGTTAAGATGCTGATATAAAATTAGTACTAAATGTCTATTTGTTTTATTAGAATCGATCTTGTCTCTTTTTAAAGTGATCATCGGAAACTATTTATCAATAAAATATAGATGCTTGCTTTTCTATTTTAAACTTATCTTTGCATAATATGCTGATAAAGAAATAATACTTCCTGCTTTCCGTTGTAAATCAAGATTGACAGACATGCAAAACTGATAATTTTTAAAGTGTCTGTTTTTAAACTCTTATCAAGACCGTTGAGATGTCAAAAAGCATTACATTTTTTTATTACCTCAGTATGGCAGTAAATAATTTGAGCTAGTTCATAATGTATCCAGGCTTTTTAAAGAGAGATAATTTTTCTTGGATTAATTTAAAATAGAATTTTTAAAAATTACTTCTGCTTGTATCAGAATTCCGGAATTAGGTTTCTGAATGAGGGGGGGGGGGAGATGCTTGCTCTCATTCTAGAAAAAATATTCACTTCTCATCAATACTTCCATAGAATTGTTAAATAAAGATATTCTAAAATTAGAAGCTTTACTGGAATAATAAATGGTTTTCTTAAATTTGTTTTTAAAAGTTATTCTAATAAACCTACTCTTTATCATGCTATGAAAAACTTAAGCGCATATTAGAACATAGAAAAAAATTCTGCACATCAGCATGTCATTACATTTTATTATTTTAAGATATTTATTTTCTGTATATATAAATTATATTTATTTTTTTTAAAAGAGGGTTTCGTTTTCCTTGATCCTTTCATGGGCATTTGGAAGATTACTTCCCACCTACATGATCTTACGAAATACATTTAAGGGAAGCTCAAATCCCACTATCATATTGACCTAGCTTTTGTACCATTGAAAACAGTAATTCCCACAAATTACAAAGAAGTGAATCAATGTTACTAAGAAAAGTGTGAGGGCGTTGCTACAATAAAGTGGATGGGCAATACGGCTGTTACTTTATTGACAACAGGACATAAACCAACGATTATGACATCTGTAAAGCGGTCTAAAAACGATCATACTAAAAGATAATTACCTTGTTCCAAATCTGTCGCTGTATACTGCGATATCATAGGAGGATTGGTCGCTTCGATCAAAGAAAAGAACGAAACAAATAGGAAGATCTGAAGAATAGTGACACCGTATCTTTTATTTACCTTTACATCGTAAATAATTTTATATTGTGGCAAATAAACAAACGAAACAAATTTACACCAGCTAACATTCCATATAACATTAGATCATCAGCAATTGATGGATATTCCTCCAGTAAAAGGAAAGGCCGTATTGCTACTTATTAAACAAACAAATGGGCAATTCTGGGTGATGTGTGCTTAGCCAATGTGGGAAATCATATTCCAAAGTTGGTTTAGAATTATAGACGATATTGGAAATGTAGCACAAATCCCAAGAAAAGAAAAGGAGACCTGTTATATGTCTGCAGAAGGTGAGATACCCTTGGCATTGCAACATACTTCTCATCTTTCTATGGCAAATAATCGCCATTAAATTGATTTTTTTTCATGGCCGTAAATGGTTCCTTGGGAAGTATATTTCCTACCCTTAAAATTTAAATATAAACATAAAATTTGTATAGATAAACAAAAACACTTAAGAAGATCTATTTTTACTGAACCAATTATTTACAAACTATATTAATAATATTCTTCTAGTCATGTCAACCAATTCTGATTCTACTTCTTATCGAAACAAAAAAAAGTTAATATTTTAAATTGAGCAACAAATGTAGAGCATTCTTTTTTTTAGCAGTGACTGCCAAATGACAATATCGGTTCAGTTATTAAAGCTTAGGGTTCTGCCAAAATTTTATTTCGCAGTATGCCTAGAAACTCAGGAAGACTAAGTAAGGAGTCAAGAACATTTGGTGATGTCTCTCGAAATCAATTTATGGCTAATTTAGGAATCAAATGTAATAAAACTTTGTAATAAATAAATGAAAAAAACCTAAGCATATAATAAATTTTCAAATTCGATGCAATTAATTCGAGAAATGTATTGTGATTTTTCGCCATAGAGATTATTTAATAAAGTGATGTTTTTTGAAATTTTTGTGCAAATTGTAGGGTAGTATATGGCATTGAATGAGCTTTGATAAACTTACGTAGAGATCATGAGCTTCCATAAAGAGCGGGGAGGGCAAATCGAAAAATCGAACTAGAAGTCAAAATTGAGTGACTGGATCTTTTTTCTTCCCTGATTATTTTTAAATATGCGGATATTGCATAATCTACGCATTTCAAATAATAAAAAAAAAATAAGAATTATCCATCCATCCTCGATCTGCGATCCGATTTCGACACTTTTTTTCGCATGAAATGTCAGAAGTTGTTGATAAATCATCAATGGTTCGCTGCCTTCACCGTCCTCTAGTTTCAGTAGATATCGCAAAATAAAACTTTAGCATAGTTTCTGGCCTTAACAACTAGACTAATTTCGCCAATTTATTTAAATTGAAGAATCAATCTTCTCGCTTTAATCATTGCACCGATTTCACTGTAAATTCCATATGAAAATTTACAGTGAAATCCTCATATTTGCCTGATCTTCCTCATTCTTCATTTTCGGGGAATGTCGTAAAGTAAAATTTCGACAGAACCCTCAACGTCAGCAATTAGACTGATTTTATCAATTATTTTCATCACTTTGCATGTATTGCTAAACCAATTCCGTGTATTGCGAACCCAATAGAATGTTCCATATTTATTGTAAAGAAACAATTTAAGATATCATTTTCCTTTTTCCGAAAAGAAGCTAACCCTATCCTGCTTAAGCATTCAGTCTAAACTGAATGACAATCTTCACGACTGTATTGAGGCGTGAACTATGAACGAGCCCTAATGGCCATCACCGTGGCATTTTTTCTTAGGATATATGTCCATCTTCGGAGTGAAGGTAACACGTCCCTATCTAATTACATTCTTTACCCACCTGGAATTGAGAACTAAAAAACATACTGACAGATATTCGTCTCTTTTTGGGACCACTGGAGGAATAAAAAACACTTCTTAGTAAATAAAACAGTTGAGATTGACTACATATTCCAGTTAAATATTCTTTTTAAAGTTTTTGGTTCCTAATTCAAGATTTGAAATTACACGCAATCGTATTGCATTGTTTGACTTGAAACAAATTAGCATCTGTTAAAATAGGAAGATTCAATATTACATAACTGAACATGCCATAAATATAAGTTGTTTAATTATTTTGATAAAAGCAGTGGTTTATATTATATTTTAATATCCAAATAAGCTTATCTATGAACATTCTCAGTTTCTTAATATGAAAAGTGGTTTTATAAGAAAAAAATTGTATAACACTTTCTAGTATGCTAATATCTTAACTGAGACACAATTGTTTAAAGTGAAACGTTTAACAAATTTCAAGCCACGCCTATGTGTTTGTTAATATATGCACTCCATTGGTATTTTTGAAATTTGTTGCATGATCAACTTATTAGTACTTACATTTAGCAATTAAAAAGGAATGAATAATAAATTATTAAAATGTTTAGATTAATGGAATAGTAAATCTACCGTGATAACGACCCTATTGATGATATTAATACTCGGATGCATTAAAATAATATAAATTGCCCGCAAAATTATGGTAACTTAATATATTACATGAAAAGTAGTGCTTGTATGTAATATATTCAATTTATCTACATTCTTAATAGTAACTATTTAAATACTTGAATTTAAACTTTACCTGAACTTCTGTTTTGTTCGGAGTTCTGATTTCCCTCACTTCTCAGGATCTAATTTCTATAATTTTAACAGTCCATCATGAAGTTACAATATTATGAGGCTGAAATAAATACTTGTTCTGTTTCATTTCAGCCAATACTCTTTTGATCTTAAATTTTGAAAACTTTCGCACATTTTCTTTTTCCTTTTTCTGCTTTACTGCTGTTAGAATATCACTCACTGGTCTTGGGCTTACCCAAGAAAATTTTAAAGTTAATAGTGAAATTGACTATTCTGCCTAGTAATGGAAAAAAAATGAATAAAGAACTAATTTACTAGAAATGTATTTATATGAATTCTAAACATGAATGCATTTCAATAGATTCATATCGCTGTATGACTTGTTAACTTTTTGTTTAATAAAGACGATTTTTTTATTATTATTGTTCAGATGTCGAGATATCAAGTATCCGTCCAATCTGCCTCAGACTAGCGTCATCATCTGCTTCCACAACGAGGCCTGGAGTGTCCTCATGAGAACAGTTCACAGTGTTCTGGAGCGATCTCCTGACCACCTGCTTAAGGAGATCATTCTTGTCGATGACTACTCGGATCAGCGTAAGAACAACTTCGTATTATTCCTAATGTCCATGGTTTTTTTTTTTTTTCGAAAATTTTGAGCATTCCTAGGTTTAGTGTATATTCTGCATTTATTTTTATATTCATATTGTTTTAGTTAAAAATAATTTAAAACAGGAATGATTTTATAAGAAAAAAGTTCGTAATTTATAATGGAAACGTTTTTATTGTTTGTAAATGCAAACTTTCTGTGTTCAAAAACTGAAACTGCTTTAGCTTTTGGGCATGCACCAACTAGTCTTTATTTCACCAAAACAAGGATGGGATGAAAGATGGAGATGGAAAAGATTTCTGATAGTGGCTATTTTTTTAAAGCTATTTATGGAAATATTACACAAGTTTTAAATTAAAAAAAATAATAAGATTAGAAAATAACTAAAAACCTTTATCAGAACAAATTAACTAAAAGAAAAAACGCCCATCTTTTACTCGATGCGTATCACCCCTGTGAGGAATAAAATTATCCCAAAATGATAATCATGGAATTCTGAAACAAATAGTCTAAATTGTAAATAGGATTTACTTTCAATAGAATAATACCAAGAACATATTTTGAAAATATGGTCTTAGTTTTATTCTATGGAAACATTTTCTTTCTGTGATAATAGCTCAGTTATCTCAGATAAATTTCAGTTTTTCAAAAATTAATGGTTATATTAACAAATTTTAATGCTATCACCATTATGTACAATGATTATTATATTATATGTTGGATCTATGATCAGATGTTATCTTTATTTCTATGAGCCCGGCTAGCGTAAGTATCCCATTGCCTAAAAACTCAGGATAATTTTTCAGGCACCGAAAACAGAGGGGAATGGGCCCTTTCATATGAGTAACTTGTCGCTAATTACCTTTCACCCCTACATTTCAGCTTTACGCCCGAAAACGTCTGAATCAGGACTTTATTCAACAAGGCGATTTGGGATGAGTCCAAGCTCATAGGGTTAAATATGATTGTCATTTCAAATGTCCTTTATACTGAGCGCCACCTGTTATATTCCGTTCGCGACCCATATTAATAGTATTAATCTAATTCACATCGATCAGCCTTGATGAACTACTAATTATCACAGTAAAAGAAAGTATTATTTTAAATTGAGCTTGAAAAATAAACATAAAGCATTCTAATCGGTGTTTCAGTATTTGCTAACTAGTCAGTTATTAAGGTTGTCGGCTCTGCCAAAAATTTTATTTTGCGATATCTCTCACATCTTTAAGATGGTCGGGGAGGGTAATCATTGATTATGTATATAAGATTCAAGAATTTTGATATGAAATAAAAATTGACGAAATAGGAATAATTGTTGGGACTGGAAAACAGGGGTGTTTTTTTTTGGAGAGGGGGTGGGGGTTGCCTGATTATTTTAAGTATATAAATGGTATGATAGAACTGCATGATTTTGTTCGATAATTTGTATTAACCGTGGTCTTTAATTTTTAGCCCACTTGAAGCAGAGGCTCGAGAACTACATCGCTCAGCTTCCGAAAGTACAGCTCGTGAGGGCCCAGAAACGAGAAGGTCTGATTCGAGCCCGACTCCTCGGAGCGTCTGTTGCTTCCGGTCCCGTTCTCACTTATTTGGATTCGCATTGCGAATGCACTGAAGGTAAAATTTATTAATCATTTTTGTCAGGTTACTGGATTAATTAATGTTAATTTATAATAAATTTTCAAAGAAATGATATCTCCTTTCTGTATAGTTTTTAAAGCATTTTTGTATTGAATTAATGGATCAATTTAAATAGTTGCAGAAAGTAAATTACGGAGTAAATCGTAGCACCATTCTTACTATTTTTCAATATTTGGTACTTGATTTTACATAATGCTAAGCTTGACTTCTCTTTTTCCTTGAATTTTGTTCAATGTCACTATTCCGGATCTCTTCCATGATCTGCGGAAAAAATATTGTTTGGAACAACGAAACTACTTACTTTGGTATAACTCTCTATTGACATCTTACATTTAAAAAATCTAATTAAAAAATCGAACATTAATTTGAAGTTACAAAAGCAAAGCTGCCTCTCATTAAAAATTTAGATTTAAATTATCTGGAAATAATTAATTGCTTGTACATGAAGTCATGTTAAAACCTCTTATCTCATACCTCACCCATATGGGAAACTATTGTAACTGAGAATTAGAAACCCTCCGAAATAACTGCAAATCAGTAATATGCCGTGGTTAACTCGAAATACTGATATCTAAAACGATTAACAATTATCTGCAGTCCATCCACAAGAAAATTTTTATAAGAATTTTCGAGAAACTAGATAAAAGCAAAAATGTCTCTAATTAAAAAACTGAAATTTACGACACAAGGCATCCTAAAAATGTAAGAAGTTATTTTATAACTATCCCCCTGACAATTTGACGTCATATTGCAATAATATGGTTCTGTGATAATGAAATTGCTGATAGATTTTTGTTTGCATTCTCTATGATATTTTGACCTCCTTATACAACACAGTAACCTACAGTTTTAAAGACACTTCCATGTTTTTTTAAATATTTGAATTCTACTGACATTTTCTCTCAAAAATGGTATGGAGGTTTAGAATCATTGGGTTCTTTCAAGCACTGACCCTAAGTGTAAATCATACCTCAAATATATGTTAGATCTTTTCTATATGTTGATGCTTGAAATAATTAAAGTAAATGACACGAAGGGCATTGTACTATGCAATGAGTCATAATCTGAAAATAATAATTGGTCACAATTGCTCAAATAATTCCAAAGTACTTCTTTTAATATATATTTGTTTGCAGAAAAAACCAAAGTACTTTTACACTTATCTATATGATCGAGTCCCAGGTCATTTGGCCTCTCACAATCAACATTTCCATGATTTATATAACAAAAATCAAATGTGAACAGGTAAATGCATTAAATATCAGTAAAGTTAAGATTAAAAAAAAAACTAGGAAGACCAGTAAGTTAGTTGCATATCTGTTCTAGTTGTTTATTTCATCGCAACAAATGTAGTCGTGTTGGACCGTCATGCAATGATTTAATGAGGAGGTTTAGATGTGCTTGTGCCAGTGATTGGTTAGGGGAAGGCGGGTTCAAAATTCGAATATCACTGCTCTTATTCCAACTTTTGGAGGGGTATTTTTTCTTTTGAAATTTAACATTCTACCGTTTCCGTCATAAATTGGCATATATTTGAAATGAAATCGATAAACACTTAGATTTTTCCTGTAATGCCCCTCAAGAAATAACATAGTGAGAAAGTATGAAATATGAAATCAAGTTGTACTTCCATTCCAGTGGAATAACATTAGTATTCATTTATCCACTACTTTTAAAATGATAATTCGCTTTTTCAATAATGCATGAGTAACCCGGTATTCTGCATATAGAGTAATTAGAATTCAAACAATGGGTGTCAAGAAATTTTTAAAAATTTTAGCTTCGAGATTGAAAAATTCCGTCCTCATTCCATCAAATCGAGATCTTACTTTACCAAATATCTTCCTGTACACGTACGTACCTGGCTCATCTTTCCTTTGATATGACGTAGGAATTTTGTAGAGAAGCATCATTTTATGTTGCGTGCTTATCAGCTGACTTCAATCCAAAGTACGACGTTCATCGGCCGCGGTGGCCTAATAGTAAGATCTTGGCTCGAAACCTAAGGGTTTCATCTTCGAGACACGATTCCACCGAAGAACGTCGTGTAAGCGGGTCTAGTGCGCATTAAATCCGTCAGGATCTAACATCCTTCCGCTGGTTTGGTATGGAAATTAGTAGAGGGGAGAGGGAGGTTTGCCAGCGGGGGTGTCTTCCTCGTCATCTGAACGTGATTCAAAATTACGAGATCCGTCCCAAATTAGCCATAGTGTTGTTTTAAAACGGGACGTTATTAAAGCTAAATTAAACTAAACCAAAGTATTCATTCACTAGCATGCTTTATTCTACTAAGCTAAACTTAATATTCCTCTGATACTTATGGCAAGTGTTTCGAAAATATATTAATATCCGGCCTTGATATTTATAAATATATAGATTGTATCAGTAATTTATCATTTTTAATTTTTTTTCTTTTTTTACTTCTCAATGTTGTTTAGCTTTAAACCTATTAGTATTTATTCCAGTTGTTAAGCTGACGTTCACACACAGCAATTAAAAGTTGGAAATATTTTATTAAATGGTGAGCGTATAAATTGTACATATTTTATTAAAATATGTTCTAATCATTAAATTTTCGAAAACGTGGTTGGATTTATATAAATTTTCCTGAAGAAAATACTTGTATCTTCTTATTCTCCTATCGTTCTCTAAACAAACATCCAGCCAAAAATCCCTACATGCATTGATAAAATGTTACGACAGAAAACTGTTTGCATTCTGATTTACAAATACGTTTTCGGCAGGTTTCTGAGATGGTAAATATTTGTATTTCGCATGGAATACATTTCATATGAGATGCACTGAAAATCTCATTTGATTCCTTTCAAAAATAAACTATCGGATCGTTTTTATGTATGTACTCTTTTGGAAAGATTAAAAGTCTGTAAGAAAGTTTCTTTCAGATATATTCATTTTTAAGAGAGAAAGATATTTCTAGAATAGTTTGAGAGAAAAAAAATTATAAACAGTTTTTAAAAATACATGTTCTTTTTTTATATTATAAAGCATTATTTTTTAAAAGTATTTACTACTATTTAATTTTGAGATCTATTGTTTTTCACACTGCAGAATTATTCTATTGAAATAGAATAATTTTGTTCGTTTATCGTAATAGAATAAATTTGTTCGTAATTTAATTACACGCTGAACAGATAAATAGATATTTAAAAAAATTCCAATTATGTATTGTCATCACGAGCACACAAGTGGATAAAATTTCAAAAATCTAGCACATTAGAAAACGAGCGTGAAACCGATTACAAAATTTAATTTTTATGAACATAAAACAGTTAAATTCAAATAAAAAAAATTAACCTTTAAAAATGTGTGAAAGGAATGACCAGAATTAATATGTAAAATATATTTATTAAGATTACAAGGATAAAACATTACTAAACTAAATAGAACACATAAAAGGATACATGAGCGTAAGCGGTACGTCTTACTGTCTCACTGTAAAGCTCTCGGCTACCACTTAAGGCGGGAAAGCATCATGTGATCAATGGCGCAATATGGCATCATACAGGATATGAGATCTGTTAGCAGCATCTACATATATGTAATCGCATGTCTTTAGACTGCACAAATGAGATTTCTATTTGTTTTTTAATGCCACAGCTTAATATTATTGATAGAGTTAAAGCTGGTAAGGTGAAAAATAAAGCGCGTGTTCGACCATCATAATGACCTCCATTCCATATGAAAATTATGAATCTTGGAGGACATCATTGAACTCTATATGTACTCACATTTTTTTTTAACCTCGGGCTGGAGTTCGGAGCAAGTCGGAAAGAGTGACAATACGATTTCTCTTTCTGGTATTCTTTAAAAATGACATAACCCGTACATGAGCATTTTATGCTTTATAATATAGTGCAGCTTTATATTCTTTATAAGAAGTGCAGAAAGCTGAATATATATTTTAAACGAATTCTTTTCGACCAATTGAAACCAAAATTTGACATGAAGTGGCAATTTCAGCATTAAAATCTCGTAACAAATTTCATTTATTCCAGTTGTTGTATTTCCAGATTCTCACATTTCAGTATCTTCGAATATAAAGACAAACAGGCAATCAACCTTGTTTGAAAATTTCATGCAGATATACGCGTCAAATAGCAAATTATGTATCAAATTTATCTAGCTCTTCGATTTTTTTGTCATGTTTTTATTATGTACTAGAAAAGATTGACAAATTTTGCATGTATAAATTTTTTTTCTCCAAAATTTGATGGGAAATCTACGCAAATTTGGTGGTCTTCTTTATTGTGTTAAGACCACACACTAATGTTCGTCTACCTAATATTTTGAATAATTATACTCCCACATAGACAGACACAGACGAAAAAGGTTTTTTTTCGGACTCAGGGTGAATTGACATGGGGAAATTCATAAAAAAATCTCGCGCCTTTTAAAACCTTCTATTTGTAAATTGAAAAAGAATAATAATAAATGGACAACAATGTCTGCAAACTAAATTTTTAAAAAATCTTAAAGTGTTTTGAAATTGGATTGATAATTGATTTTAATTTCACTAACTTCAACTATACTCTTTACGGGGCCTTCACAGCGTGGTACCCTAATGGGAGCAATAGGTCCAATTGATTGACAGTCTACCCTCTAGCCAACATTATTTTGCCATCTATGAGATGGCTGGACAGTATGTTTAGTACTACCCATGGAGCATCGTACACCGAAACTGTCAAATGATGCCAGAAAAATTATTCAAGGCACGATAGATCCACCCATCATGTCTGCCAGTGTATGGGGTAGATGCTCTGGTTTCTCTTCAATATTGGGCTAATATTTTCGCATTTTACTAAAGTGTAAGGGGAGTATGAGGATTATATAAATTTTGGTTACATATAAACTTTCAATAACTCCTACTTTTGGTCTACTTCTCAGTTAAATTTCAGTAAGGTAGAGTGTCAAAAAAATTGTTATAGTTGTTTCCATTACTATTTATCAAAACCGTTTCATTTATTATCATTTTATTTTTTCATTATCTATTAACCAATTATTTCTTACTTTTATTTACAAACTAGTCGTGTTTTGCAACAGCTTTTCTTGGCTGTTAAACTATTTGTATGAGATGCATTCTATTTAAAATTTCACCTTTGTTTTTTGATAACATTGAAATGTAAGAATTAAATGCATACTTCGGAGTTAATATCCGAAGAGATCGATTTTTTTTAACCTTCATTTTGATGGTGATAAAAGAACGCGAAAGAATTGTTTGATGATACGATAAAATTAGTTTGGATTTTATCTTAACAATAAAAAAATTGTTGCTGATTGTGTGTTGGACTAACTTTTAAAGAATATTATTAAAATTAGAAAACAAAATTGCACTAAATAAAATTGATATCATTTAAAGTAATTTTCTAGGTTTTACAATAATATAAAAATAAATTTTGTGATATTATATTTTCGAAAGATGCAGCTAATAAATACTAAAAACTTGCTTGTTGTGTAATTAATTTATATTTCAATAAACTTATAGGCATTAATAAATTGACAATGACCTTGCTCATGTTTGGAAGGGCATATGTGCCAAATTTCGACAAAAATTGAGATTTGTATTAAAAACAAACATTCATCCTTAATGGCATATCCTTAAACATAGATTTTTGTGGTCTCAGACAATACTAAAATGGACAAAACTCGATGGCATTATTGAAAAAGATTTAAGGAACCCTGCATTGTAATTTTTTTGTGTTCCATAAAGAATATCAAATTAAATCCCACAAGTTTATAAAACATTCATTTTTAAGCAGGTCTTTTGCTGTCGAAATACAGTTTTGGATACCTAAATGAAGATCTTTTCATTCAAAATTAGTTGTTAGTAGAGATTCCTCTGATAAGCAGCTGTAATCGCACATCGATTTAGGCAATCTTTCTCACAAAAACGATCATAAGGTATGTTTTATTTGAACGAGCGTGTGGAATAGCTGAAATGGAATTCGTGGTGTGCATTGAAGTCTAAAATACTTATTTTTCTTGATATGAGATCGCGTGTGATGAGCGGACAAAAATTATTGGATCTTAATCGGCTCAATTTTGAAATTCATTATCTTAAAATGGAAACTTAGCCTTTCATAAGTTTGAATAATTTGATATTTGAAACTGTTTATATGCTTGGTATAAAAAATAAAAGTAGCAAGTATTTTATTCTCTTAAAATCATAAACTGATCATATTTAAATAAAATTTTAAACTTTCATTCTTTGCTAACGATACTTTGCTTTGATAAGATACAGCAGATTTACAATTCTAGTTCACACTGGATTCCACTTAAAATACATTATGCATACTGACCTTTTGTAAATTAAAACTACTTTATGAATGAAATGTCACTTGTTAAAATGATATAAAAATTTACAGAAAAGGATTCTGAATATGGCAAGAAGTACGATGAAGATTCGGATGTCCGATTTAGCACGATTTAGAATTTCGAGGCATTTTTAATAATCATTGAATGGCTCCAAGTTAACTTATTACAAATTAATTATAAGAACCATGTTTCTTTTTTTAAATATAGAAATAGTTTTCTCTACTTATTTCTGCGTAACAGACGTTTAAATAATACTGTTCTTTAAATTCTTACTCATTTTTCTTATATGGTACCGTTCCGGTAATAAAAAGTAAAAATTCGGCTCTATTGTATAATTTTATAAAAGTAAACAAGACTAACTGAAAGAATAGTTGGACTTTGTATTATTGTTAGTGTATAAATAACATTATAAATAATCATTTAGTTACTTCCAAATAAATGATATTTAAGTGCTTCTAATCTTTTATTGCCACTAAACATCTCCAACGTTCTTCACTTTTTTTTTTCATTTATTTTTTTTCCTGATCAAAAATGCAGAGAAAGGAGTGGACGGTTTCATTTTTGCAACCACTAATTATACAAGATGGTCATAAAATATCTTCCTGGTTACAAAAAAGT
Source organism: Argiope aurantia (assembly GCA_026543865.1). NCBI lineage: Eukaryota > Metazoa > Arthropoda > Arachnida > Araneae > Araneidae > Argiope > Argiope aurantia. Next base: position 14,586 of record JAPMOR010025151.1, on the reverse strand, counting down.
CATTCAATATAATACTGTAAAAAGTTTTATTATGGAATAATCATGTTCTTAAAATTTATTCAAAATCCCATAAGTTTATAAAACGTTAACCATTAAGTTTATATTATTATAACCATTATTATAAACCATTAAGT
>JAPMOR010025151.1:0-14442 GCA_026543865.1 Argiope aurantia | reverse complement strand
TTTATATTATTATAACCATTATTATAAACCATTAAGTTTATATTATTTAACAATTCAGCGCAACTAATGCAGAAATCGGGATTTTACATTCGATTGTTATCAAAATGACATTCTGGATCCATGAATTTTAATCGGCCTAGTATATCATTTCTAGGCCAACAATATGAATATTAACATTTTTGTAACTTCAAATTTTTAAACATAATAAACTGACAGTTAACTGAAAATTTTTAGAGATTTGTTATTTAAATATCTTGATAGAATGCACTCAAAACAAAAACAAAAAAAAAAAAAAATTACAAGTCTAAAACTAAATTTATTTTGCATGCTTCTCTGTATATTTTATTTTTGGGATTTTCTAGGAATAAAATGGGCAAATACTCGTTTTTAAAGGGAAAAAAATCAAATTCAAAATCATGTAAACGAAGTTATTGGTAAGAAATTGTTCGTGTCTGTCGTCCCAAACTACAAAAAATATTCGAAGTTTTTTGGAAATCTAAATGTTTGGATATATATAAATGCTTTTTTTTTTTTAAGTCTGCACTGAAATATCAGCAACGAGAAAAAAATTTCCTGGTGCGAAATGCTTGAATTTTAGTTTTTGGAGCATTTCCGGGAAATTCTTTTTCTACAAAAGAACTATAAATACTCTTTTATTGTCTCCATAGGAGACGTAAATATAGCTTTCTGTCTGAATGTAGGCTGATTCAAATCGCACTTTTTTTTTTTTTTTTTTTTGTTCTTTTCACGAAATTTGAATTTTTTTTTTTCTCTCGTTTGCACTTATTTTAGCTTATTTGAGCACAGTTGTGAATAATTTGACTATAGTGGAAGTTTGGTAATTCGGTTTTTAATTCAAATTCGCCAATAATTTGAATTCTTCTGAACCGATTCGAATTTCCTATTAATATATTATTAAACTATCATACTTAAATCGAATTTATTGTAATTAATTCGAAGTTTTAATCAGTTTTGAATGGAAAATTCTAATTGTTTTCCTGAATTCTTTTTGTTCATAATTCGTGCCATCTCATCTCATATATGAATGACTTATAAAGTTTCTGAATTCATTCGTAAACTTTTAATTTTTCGAAAAAGATGTAATCATTTAAAAACATGCTTTTACTAATGTTTTGCAACGTAATATAATTATTAAAATATTGAAGTAAAAGAATGGATAGGTATATTATAAAAATTTATAATTAATTATTAAAACATGGAAGGGAAAAAGTGGTAAGTCGCTAAAAACATTTAATAAAATTAGGCCACATTAAGTATCATAAAAATCCCAAAATGCTTTTTAAAAAGTCATAAATCTCAATAATATAAATAAATCATAATATGAATAAGGCTATTATATAATAGTATATTCTCCTCAGTTCAACTAACTTTGTACACTGATTATTTATGGAAGGAGAAAGAATATTATCAACTTTTCAAAGCACAAAACTTAATAAAACATTCAATCAAAAATAAAGCAGAATTTTGCCGTTTCTGTGCAGTAACTACAATACAAATTGTTCCACTAGAAATATTTTTTTACATTATCTTAAAATTCAAAATTTTATCTTTCCAATTATGCCAATTCTACTTTCATGTAGTTGTTACTTCAACTTTCACCGTTTTTTCAATTTAACAATTAAATGAATAAATGCAAATTATTTTCATATAAGGAAGTTTAGAAATATTCGATTGCTTGGCAACGTTGAGACTTTAAGCTATTCTTGTTTTTTTTTTTTTTGGTATTTCAATTTTATTTTAAAAATATTTTTGAATAACATCCTTTATTATTTTTATAAGTAAAAACATTAATGGAAAAGTTTAAATGCATGCGATTTACAATTTATATCTGGAAAAACTATCGATTTGGTTTTATTTTCTTGTTTTACATTAATGAAAAATTATCTGTTTAATTGTCTCAAGTCATTTCTTATACTTGATCTTCAGTATCCTTATTCATTAGTTTTGTGAACAAAATGCGAATACTTTTATTACAAATATCAATATTGTTATTACATATTAATATTTGGGATAAAATAGCTGTCAGTGATTTTTTTTAAATCGTCTGATTCAATTGATATTCATATTTTAATTAAAATCGTTTTAAATGTTAAAATATTTCATACAAAAGCAATTTTTACATTCAAAATATTTTATATGGAAGTAATTTAATTCCTATCATTATCGTATATATACCAGTTAATGCATTAAAAAGAAAAAGGCGGTTAAAATTCCAGTTTATATAAAATACATCTTTCAACTCACCCCATGCACTTACGATTGCTTTTGACTTCCATTGTTTTGACCATATTTTTAATTTTAAAAAATCTTAGTTTTTTTAATACATTAATAAAAGAGTATTTTGATATATTTTTTATTTAAATTTATTTTTCTCTTTTAAAAATTGATTCATTCTTGTACGGAGAAATTTGAAATGCCGAATTTTTTCTATTTAAAACAAGCGATTATAATTATTTATTCAAGTAATATCCAAGATTTAAAAAAAATCAAAATTAAAAAAAACGAACAATCCATAGAAGATATACGGGTTATTCAGGTGGCGTATATGAAATTCATCTTTGTCCTTGATTTATTTTTCTTCGCGTATTTTTTTTACTCCTGGAAGCCGATACATGATTAAAACATCTGCGGCAATATATTTTTTTCTTTTGTTTCTGTTACGAAATTATGTTTTCGAAACATTCTTATTTAAATGAACCTTATTATTCAACATGACGGAAGAAAATGATGTTCACCGATATATGAAACATGTATACATCTTCTTGTTATTTATTGATGCAGTTGCAAAATGTTGCGAAATATTCCACAGTTCATTTAATACATAGAAATGAGTTAGTGGAAATCTCTTGAGATTGCTTTTCCCAATAATTAAAAGCCATATTAATTATGATAAAGTACGTGATGCGTGAGTGCTGCAAATTAAGTTTCTCGTCGAATATTAGAAAAACCGAATTTAAATTAAAATTCTTTTAAGGCATCGCAACTTTTCGACTTCGAAAAATTGCCTGCGATTCGAAATTAATGGGAAAAATGGAATACATGTACCAAAGGAAATATTAATCACAGATTTAAAAAAAAATTCCTAAAATTAATTTAAATATTTTAAGACAATTATCTTTGATGGATAAAATACCGAATATTTTTAAAAGATCTGAAATGAATAATTAATTATTAAAGTATTTTCAAACAAATACAAGAAGAGGTAAAGAAATCTCTACGAATAATAAAGAGGAAAATGTGTCTGTATATTTGTGTTGTTCTACACAGCCAATAGGTTTTTAGAGCCAGACCGTTTAACTGAGCTTCCAAACTTTTAGCATATATTATTTGAAAGGTAGTAATATGTATCGCGGAGCGATTTTTTCTTTTTGAAATTGTATTTTTTTAAAATTTATTATTATTATTTTTATTTATGTATTTATTTATTTTTGAAATTTTAAAAATCTAGTTAATTTTTTTAGTGTAAACTATAAATTCGTAATTATCAAAAGGGATAGTTTAGAATATAACGTTGAAATGTTGGAGAATCCCTCGTGTCTATTTGAAATTTAGTATAATCTAGGACATCTTTCAAACTAGGCAGGATGTCAAAAATTTGTTATGTCCCTGGTTGATCGGGGTGGCCTTACCATTTTAATCCTAGCGCCTTATTCCTTAATATTCTATTAGTTTCCGCTAAAATTTGTTGAATAATTGAAACTGCATACCTTTTTCATTAGTCGGTATTTAATACCTTATTATTCTCATCTTTATGTTTGAATCCAGATAAAAGAGGGTTGCTGAGAACTACTTTCAGGCGTTGAAATTTTTTAAAATACTTGATCTTAGACATTTGGACTGCTTAAAGGAGAAATTTATTCTTCTTTTAACCTCAAGAGAAGAGCCAAAAAATTTCACATTCATGAAATTCCTTCAGTCTGAGGAATGAAATGTTGCCACCCTATTTTCACCTGAAGGACTAGAGGAGAATGTTGCATATCCTTTCAGCTCATCTTTTTCAATGGAATAATAAATATGTCTGGGTGGATTTCCTATGCAGTTTTTTACGTCTGTATTCTCGTTGTTTTTTCCATTTGCAGCGGAAACTTGTTTATTGGAGCTGCATGTCTGCACAATCTTTATCAATTATTTCAAAAAATCTGAAAATTGTTATAACTAAAATTAGTAATTAGCTCGTCTTTTTCACTTTCTGACTTTTCTTTCCTCTTCAAAAGGGCCACAGTGAATTTTTTGAGGTGATTCCTGTTTTGCCATCGGTTCTTGGTACGAAACCCGATTTCCCCAGAAAACGGCATGTAAGTGAGTGTAATGTACTTTAAATCCGTCGAGGTCAAATGTCCTCCCATTAGTGGGAAACTGGAGATTAAAGAGAAAGTGACAACAGAGGTTTCGTCCTCATCATCTGACAATGGATCAGAATTGAAATACACCAATAATTATAATTGTAAATGTAATTAACTAATACCTCCTCTCTTCCCTCAAAAGAATCCAGTTTAAAAGCTCTTCTCGACGGAAGTGCCAATTCAAATGACATTATCGTCATCTACTTATGGTTCAAAATTACGAAGTCTATCCCAATATACCCTTCGTGTTTCGAAATCGAAGGTTAATATAACTTTTATTCGGCAACAACTCTCTTGCACCGGTGGCAGATAAGTGAGTTTTTCAGTTAATTGAATATATTTCTTATTGTTAACTTATGTGTTATATGAAATTTAAAAGAGAATAGTTGTTTGCGGTCTTGTTTTACCGGATGCTTTTTTGCTAGTGCAAAGAACATAGTTTGTTTTAAAATTTTGTACATTGTTCTGTATAGGTTCTGAATTCATTTTTCTAGTGGAGTATTTTTGTTTGCTACCTTTGCCATATTAGGAATTTCAAGTTAACTGTTCATTTTCTGTTAGTTTTGTATTTTCTCTTTGTATTTTTAGTTAAATTTATTGTATTTTAAATACTAATCAGTTGTTTAATATTGCTGATCAATATACTATATCTTCTGTTCTGTGAGCGTTGTGTTTGTTTTCATTGTATAATTTATTTAAATTTTGATTTATATCTCTTGACTCCAGAGTAGGCTTGTTTATTAATTAATTTATTTTAGTCAACCATTTTATAGTATATACTCTTAATTTCTCATATTCTGACGATGATTATAAACCTTTTGATAAATAATGTTCTTCTTCCACTGGATCGTTAAGGTTTTACAACCTTTCGGGTTCTCGTGGGGTAGACCAAAATTAAAGGTTCAAATCTCCTTTATATTCTTTCCTTCTCATAATCTCTTAAGTTTCGGATTTAAAGTTTTCTCCTAAAAGGTAGTGATATTTTTAGATTATCAGTTAGATTATCGTGTTGGTAGGATAGATTTAACTATATTTGCACAGTACAGTAATTTGTATTTAATTTCATATTATAGTGCAGAAATATCTTAGTTTGGACTTCTTTCTTTTGACCGATTGCGTCCAAATTTTCATAAATAGAAAAGTATGTAGTAATTTTGAATATATATATATATATATATATATATATACAAAAAATAGAGGAGTGGACGCTCCCTTTCGTTTTTCGTTTTGTTTCTCGACATTTTGAGCCATTGAATTCGATGTTCTTATGAGCACAGAGTTTTTCTCTGCACTTCTATGAGCGAGGGTACTTCATTTCTAATATACAGTAAATTGCTGATTAACCTAAGTCCTTATTTTATTTATATATTGTGGCAAATGTTAATAAAAGAATCAATTGCAAAAAAAGAGAACTTTCTACACACACACAAAATGCTAATTAGTTTTTTTATGAAAAATAATTGGAAATTGATTATCCGCCCTGAGGCAGACGAAAAAAATGAATGACCGGACCGCCGCGACAGCAACACTCATGGGATTGAGTCCTAAGGGTTATCACCGACCACAGTACAACCCTTCCCTTGGGAAGTACATCCGTCATCGATAGAAGGTAGCCAATTCCCACCATTTATGTATCCACCAGGGTGGCGAGAACCAACTACCATAACACAAGCTTCTCATCCTCGTTTCTGAGATGCTACCGGTGGAATTGAATGTAAAGTAAACCAACAGATTTGTGAATACAAAAATCTACCATTTATTAAATCATGTCTGTAATTACAGCTCCATCCATTATAAAGAAAAAGTATTCAAAATATTTATTGCATATTAATAAATTATAATTCTGCACATTACCAATCGGTGTCAAACCACCTGCAGATAATTGAGCATTTACCATACCATGTCAAGATTACTGATCATTTGGCCTGAATACAACGTTTGTTCCAAAAATAAGACAATTGAAAAAAAAAATTAACGTTTCGAAGATGGAAATTTTTTTCTTTTGTTGCACTGGAGCTGAAGAATACATTATAAGTAAAGTATTAATTCCGACTAATCAAATCACATACTTTATCGCATACATACTTTTCCAGCATGTCTCTTTTCTGAACTGCCACTTCCCACTCCAGTAAACCTAATAATACACAACAGGTCCTTAAAATGCTCAAATCAAGAGGTATCTTCTCGCTCGCCAACTAAAAAAAAAGCCAAAAGGCGCAGTGATGCTGTTAATGAAATTCGCCAATTGAAGAAATGAGAAGCCAGCGGCCCGTGTCCCAATTGTGTTCTGGCAGAAAAAGGAAATGAGGCAGACGTTGTGATTGCGGCACATCAGTCACAAGAAGCGGCCCCAATATCGTGGCTCGTTGCTCCGCCGCTTGTATTAAGTTGGGAAATTATTTATTTAATGATACCCGGGTGTTGTGCTTGTAGCGTAAGAGCTTTTATCCTCATTGTTCTATTAGGAGGAGTGGTAAAAAAAAGACCTGAAAAAACGAAATGTCGGCATTCTTCATCCAGAACTAAATAGTTCCAGAGAGACGTGATTCGAATGTTCTGCTACTGAGTGGCGCTTTTTTTTTCTTCTGTCCCTGTGGGGTAGTTGTTAATATTTATTTAACATGCGACATGATTTGATTGTCATATTTGTTTAAGATGTCATAATGTTGTTTTTGTTTCCTTGAAGTTAGACTAGCGAGAGTGCTGTAGCGATACCGATATTATATCTTGAAGCATTTGAATTTTATCCCTTTGAAGAATCTTATATATGAACAGTTAGTTATCTGTTTTAAACCAGCGGGAGTAGTCTCCCTAAAACTTTCTCGCATACTTTCTAATAAAGGTGTTAACCTAGATAACATCTCGTATAGAGGCATACAATATGTATGAAATATTGACCTTTAGCATGTATTTAGCATTTTTACTGAATCGGGCGTATGATCCTTGGCAAGTTTTTTGCCCTTAATACTAGTTAACAATATTCGGAAAGCGAATTTGTATTTTAGATGCGTTTTTCTCAACCGATTGAAACAAATTTTTGTACACAAAACTACACTGATAGTCATAAAATCACATACCAAATTAGATATATTTAAGCCATTACATTTTTAAATTAGCGCGTTTACATATTTCTAAATGGACAGACAGATGGCAAAACCTTTGGAATAGAATTTTGCTCAAAATTCGATAGCTGTCTATACTATAGACGTTAAAACTATGTAACGAATTTTAAATGTCTTGTTCTTTCCGTTTTGTTGTCTAGTTCTTAATTCATATTCGAATAGCCGAATAGACAATGTGATAGAAATCTGCAACTTTGGGATGAATGGAATTTCGTATAGCAAATTTCGTCCTTCCAGGTGTCCGTAATATGATTTAACTATATTTAACAGATTGGGTCTAATGGGATAAACGAGTTCGGAAGCTACTTTATATTCCTTAGGTTTGCATTGTTTTTAAGAACATTGTTTAAGACTTTTTTTTTTAATATTACGACACTTTTTCAAAGATATTTCACCCCTGTGTTTATACCAGAAAAAAATTTACTGCGATTATACAACTACAAAAGAAAATTAATTTTAAATAGCCTTTAAACTAATTTTACTGAAATCATTTAATTCAAAACATTTTTCTTAATTCTTTTTGGTTACAGCCCTTTAAGAATTTAGAATAAAGGAAGTTTCACCCTTTGAATTTTCTCCTTAATATTTTTCTAAGCACCCCCAACTAAGGCACGGCCATCAATTAAAGAAACTTTCTCCTGGAAAATCACACAGTTGAAGGCAAACTTAAAAAGTCAGCTGTTTTCCTTCGCAGCTCCAGACCCTGGCAACCCTGTCTGGAGGGCGTTACCGAAATGATTAACGCGTTCGAATAACTTCCGAAGCGTAACTGCGAATTGTTCCGATTCTAATTGCCTTTAAAAAGGACTAAAAAGCGGGAGATTAAAAATGGATGGGAATCGTCGTGAGTTATATCTCTCTGACACAACGGCATCGGCTGCCCTGTCCATTTGCCATCATCTATTCTCATTCGAAAACGCATTATTAGTAATTTTTATTTGAATAGGTGACCATTACACTTGTACATTCGGATCATAAATTCAGTTCTACGCGCGCAGTGTGTGTGCCCACTTCGGGCGGCTGAGGTCCGTATGAGTTTTCATGCCTCGACGCTAATGACTTTATTGTTTTGAAAATTGGGTTTATAACTATAAATCAAATGTGGCTTTCGGTTTTTTTATTTTTTTATTTATTTATTTTGTGTGTGTGTGTGTGTGTGTGTGTGTGTGTGGATGTTTTAAGTTTGAAGAAAAAGATACGGATTGATTATTTGGAAACTTTATGCGGTCATTAGTATTGGAGCGTATTTTTATTCAAAAACCGATTTATTTATTTCGATATAATTAGTTTTGTGACGGAGCTATTGTCAATCCATTTGCTTGTCATTTATATTTAAAATGTTTTTTTTTTTCTCTATCTGGTAACACTGTTGTCATCCATGATTGTATTGAGGCGTATGTAGTCATTTTGCCTCCATAGGCAATGAATTATGAAGCTCTTCTTTTAATAAATTGTTCGATTTAGCTTGACATTTCAACACATTTTTTAAAAGTAAACGAATACATTAAAGACTTATTTTTAAGGTTTTTTTTTATTTTACGAATTTTGTAATAATATTTATTTCTTAATTTCTCTTAAATATAGTATAAAAGTATTGCAATCGTTAAAAAAAAAATCAAACACGAGATTTTGAAGAATTTCCACATTTTAGATCTCTCTCTGAGCCAAAAAATACATTTTTGGTATTATATCTTAGCCAGATAGTCGGTCTTTCTGCTTATTAAATGTGTTGCTCAAAAAAATGCCTTGAACTAGACGGCTGAAATTTGGTATATGTCATTACGCCCTTAGACTATCAAATTTTGAACGAAATCCATTTATAGGAAGTCTGTCCTTTTCGCTGTTCCAGTAGAAGTGATCTTGACAACTATAAAACACAAAGAGTTAAGTAAATAAAATGTTGCATACAGATTTAATATCTAAAACAAAAATTCTTACAAAGTTTTGAAACAAATACATTAGTTGGTTGACCGTCTATCGATCTGTACTTTCGTATGTATGTAAACGTAAAAAATGAAAACAATGACTTAAATCAATGAAATTCTGTGTGTTATATTGTGACTACAACTGTAGTTTTAAGTCTAAATTTTGGTGTCAATTGACCAGCAAAAAAGTGATCCAAAATGCATATTCTGACACCTCCCTTCCCTTCTCTATATCAGCGGCCCTAGTCAGCTAGCAGCCTAGTCAAAAATCCATCATTGATTCTTTTATATCTGCGCATTCGACGCCTTTTCCCTAACTATGGTGTTTTGACAACAAACTTTAGTGCTTTTATGCCAGTTTTTTAAGTATAATTGAGAGATAATATATATATAATAAATTTATTTAGTTGGTTACTAGACTAATAATACATTTTTTAATCTGCCTTTGCTGATTTTCAGATTATAAGCTTTAGGCATTTGCCTAGATGAAATTCCATCACTGTAATCGATTTTCCATTTACTTCTTGATGTACTAGAATTTTGAAATTTTACGCACTTATGTATTCTCAATTACCAATTAATCATTAATTAAATTTTGATTCTTTATTAATAACATTACTTAATAGGGGCTTAGAAAAGCAATAAGACTCAACATACGTCGAAAATAATTTAAATTTTAAAAGCTGTTTTAAATATTAACAAAAGTGTGTTTTTTAAAATCTTTTTTAATTAAATTCCTTCCACTTGTCATATTTATGTATGGCCGTATGTAACAAATTTTTTCACATAGGTTGGCTGGAACCCCTTCTTCATCGCATCTATCAAGACCCCACCAATGTGGTGTGCCCCGTTATTGATGTCATCAGCGACGACACCTTCCAGTACCACTACCGGGACTCGAGGGGACTAAATGTCGGTGGATTCGACTGGAATCTTCAGTTCAATTGGCATCCTGTTCCCGATCGAGAAAATAAACGGCGAAAACACACTTGGCTGCCTGTGCAGTAAGTGCAACATGATAATTTTATCAAGTCTGACTTGCCCTTGGGTATGATTTTGATATTCATTTTTTTATACAGATCTCGGAAGATTTCTGCGAACTTGTACGGTATCGCTATTTTTAAATCCGTTTGTTTCTGGTATTAGATATAGTTGGTTTAAGGTTCTTGGCCGTTTTATCGTAATTGTTAGTTATTTCTCTGAAATTGAATTTCGTGAAAAGGCCGTGAAATTTGATTATAATCAGGACATGGAGAAAAATATGCTTTAAATTTCAAATAAATTCCGAAAACAAATGGAATTCAAGGTATTATTTATGAGGTGGAAGTTCAGATTTTATCGCTGAAAAAAAAATGTTATTTTAAATATTCTGATCTTAACCATTTGTATTTTCTTGCATACAAAGTTTGTTAAGAAAAAACGTTATCTTCAGAAAACTTGATATCAAGATTTTAATGAATTTCAATGTTTCAGAGTTCCCCCAAGTCCGAAACGTATATTTTTGAAATTATTATTCTATCTATCAGGCGGTCCGTCTGTCTGTTAACACGAGAACCTAAACGCATTGAATTAGAGCAAGGGAATTCGGTTATCTGGTCTTAACACAAAATCTGTAAATATCTATAAAAATTTGAACAAAATTCATCGAAGGGAAATCTATATTAACTGTTTGGATATATAGACAGTTACAGAACGACGGAATAAATCATTAACATGTGTGTGTTTTTTTAAGTTTTAAAAATATGTTGAAATGTGATAATAACTAGATTAAAAGAAGAGCCTCAAAACTTAATTCTTGAACGCAGCAAAATGCTTAAATCGCCACTGCAACTTGCTAATACATTCGAGAAATAAATTTTTGTGTAAATATTGATATAAAATTTTCCAAGTTTTTTAAAAACAGGAATTAAAATCTTTGAAAGAAATTAAAATATTACAATTACAAAGTAATTTTGCCCCGTTTTATATATTGCGGAAAGTCAGGCAATGGCAATCTATCTCTTTTCAGAAGGTCATTGTAAATGTTTAGCAGTAACTCCAACAATTACTTTCATAAACATTCATTCAATTTTAAAAAAACTTCCCTTGAATAACTTTTTATGTTATCATTCGAAGAAATTTGATGTCAAATATTGCTAAAAAAATTATTTTAACCTGCAATCTCGTATATTAATGGCCATTCCTTTCTAAACAATTTCTCTGAAAAACGCAACCAATAAGAATCTGGGAAACAGTACGAATATATTTGCGGTAAAGATTTAGATCTTATCTTGGTTCTTAATTTTTAAATAAATGGTGTGATTTTTTTTTTTTACTGTCTTGATTACATATTGGGTAAACTCATTTCACTCATTAACATTCGGATGCAATTGTGTCATCGGGGAACAGCTCGTCAATTTGAATTGTAGCTGTTTATTTTTTTATTCATTTATTTTTTGAAAAATATATCTGAAAATATTCTAATACTGCAAATTTATAGAATTTTGCTGTTATAAATAATTTATTTCATAAAAGATTAGAGTTGTTTTACTTTCGCAAACTGCACACATCTTAGTGAAAACGAAATTCTAGACAGGAAGGACTGCCCGCATTTCCTCTTTGAAGAAACAGGCAATTCATTAAAGAATGACAAACTCTTAACTAATTGTAATCGTCGCTAACATCTCATCAAATCCGCTTTTAGCATTTTAATTCTGCTTTCTGAAAATATTATCTGCGCTAAGAGGAAAACTTCTCGAATTATTAGAAAGACGCTTGAGGTTTTAATGATGGATTGTATTTTTCTTATGATTTTTCCGTTTTTGATATTGAAACTATTCTGTTAAAGTGAAACTCATTTTATAACTTTTCTTTACTTTTTTTATTACTTTCAGAATTTTTATAACTTTTATACTTTTATTAATTAGCAAATTTCCAACCAGAAAGATTAGACAGTTGTCTAAGATCACTAAACTGAGATTGGTCCCAGACAGTTGGATTAAGAAAATATTAGCCTAATTGATAGCTAAATACAATTTAAAATATTGCAAATTATATGAATTATAAAATAATACGATAATGTTCAAGATTATAAAGGATTAATTATATCAAGCTCAGTTCGTGAAGCTTTCATTACTCTCCCTTTATTATAGTATTTATAAAAACTGAAAGTCTGTTTGAATTATATTAGATAGAAACATGCTTGACATATTAGTCATCAATAAAAAGTATATTTTTACAAAGCTGCTAAAATAAAAAAAATTAACCTAAATAATGTTAATTTAAATAAAAAGGTGTTAAAATTGGGAACGAAATTAGCCATTTTATTAAAAAGGAGCCTCATAATCCTGTTGGTGCAGAAATGTAGAAAGGCACTATGCCTCCCAGGTGTCGTCCTCCTCATCTGACTATGGTTTAAAATTATGAGTTCTACTCCAGAATAATCCACTTGTTCAAAAAATAATTTGAATTTTGGCGAAAAGTGCAAAAGCATACTCTTATTTTGTCTTCACGGCGTCCTCCCCTTCTACCCACAAACTGTTGTCCAGATTTTTCTTTTTTATCTTTCTATATCACCTCACTTCCCATCTTTACTCCAGTAGTGAAGACTGGAAAGTGCCTTTAATAAATCTTGTACAATTTACAAGATTCTGGACCACATTACCAGATGCCATCATCCTTATATAATTTTGAATTGAAATTATAATGAAACAAATAAAATTGTATTGCCCACAAATGAAAATGGTTCGGCTGTTTTCTGAAACAATTATTATTAAATGTCGAAGAAAACAGTCATTTATAAAGTATATTTTATTCACTGGGCTGATAATTTATTCCTCTGTTTTTAAAATTTTCCTATAATTAACATTAATATTAAAACGCATATTGTAAAAAGTAAACTGAATATATATTTTTTAATTTTCAGATCACCAACTATGGCTGGAGGTTTGTTTTCTATCGATAAGAAATTCTTTGAAAAACTTGGAACGTACGACAGCGGATTTGATATTTGGGGCGGTGAAAATTTAGAGCTTTCTTTTAAGGTACATGCTCATTTTTTCTTTTTTCCATAGTTTTGTTACTGTTAACATTCAACAGCGCAATTCCGTTTTGATATCAAAACCACATGATCGAACTAAGTGCTCATATCATTTAATTGCTCCTTGTTTTACTCTGTTAGTGCGTCACGTGAGAAATAGATATAAAGATTTATTAATTGGCGTGTATAGCGAGATGCCTATCATTTGATCATAGCTCCATTATGTTAGCAGTTGTTATTGCTACAAGTGATACTCCATTTCATAACATATCGAAGTTTGATTTACATCTGTAATTAGTTATTAATTTCAATGAATTTGGAAGTTAGATATTATATGTTAAAAGATATAAATTATTCTGCCAAATTTTTGCCTGGACCAATGTTTGCGGAACTGATCACCAATTTATGGCTCCAATGAAATCCTGATTTTATTGATTGCAAAAACAGTTAACGAATAGCTTCAGTTGTTTGAATTATTTTACGCCAGTTATCGCATTAAAATGGTGGAGGTTTAATAAACTATTTAGATTGTTTATTGTAAAAAATCAGGTATAAGATTTAAAGAGATTAAATATTCATAATTTATACGTATATATAATTATATGTATACGTATGGCTCCTCCCATCAATGACAGGACGTACTTCCTTATGGAAGGTTTGTACTGTGGTTGGTGATGGCCCTTAGTATTCAACCACAGTCCGGTCATTCAAGTGTTTCCATGTGCCTTCCGGCGGGTTGGAATTGTCAATTTGTGATTCCCTTTGCCAATATTTATTGCTTAAAGTTTTTATTTAAAGATTCTTCAGAAATCAATAAAAAAATTATTTAGTTTTGGAGATAGAAAAAAAAAAAATGAAACCCCATCACTTTCATTATCTAAGGGTCCCGAGAGGCTTAATCTGACCCTGTTTCCAGGACCCTATTTTATATACTAAGCAGAGTAACTGGCAGTTCAGTTAGGGGCTGTTTATTCAAGGATATTTTTTCTTATTATTACCGGCCTAGATCAGAT
>JAPMOR010025138.1:0-10605 GCA_026543865.1 Argiope aurantia | reverse complement strand
TCAAATTATTGTATATAATTTTAATCATCATTGTTTTTAACTTTTTAACTTAACATTTTTTTTAAAAACTCTTATGTTAATTATTAATTCTAACTATTAGAGCCTTTTTATATCAGCTGTCATGCCAAATAACTGCATCTCGGTCCCGATTTCACCATGGTAAAACAGTGTAAGTTCAGAAACGTAATGATAGATAAATTATAATAGTGTAATATAGCAGATTGTTTCGAATAACATGTGCAAATAACAACAAAGTGCATTCGTGATTGTTTTTATTTAAATGACCAGCTCATATGTAAGCAAGAATGAAAAATATTCATTTCTTATCAGTAGGTAATTTCGTATCTAATTAATTTTTCAAAAAAAAAATCCGCCAATAATTAAAAAAAAAAAACCCTGCAAAACGAAGCCTGGTTTTTCCAGATATTATTATGAAGCAGATAACTATCATGTGTCGGACTTGATAATAAAAATTTGTGCACAGATGGCGTTCGCGGCATTACTCAAAGTCTTTAAGGGGTGAGAGAAATATGATATTTATTAATGAGTATGAAAGAAAATTTAAAATCACGTATAACCTGAAAAAGGTGTTCTAAGAATTCTCTAATTCAAATAGGTTACGTTTAACTTTAATTTTCTAAAATATTATAATAAAATTATAATTATAAATATAAATTAAATTATAAATATTATAATAATTTATTCTGAAATATCGCATTAAAAATCATATATATCGAATATTTAAAAAAAAAAGCATAAAAAATATGTAGCTTGAACATGTGTTCGTAAATTTTAAAAGCACAAAACAGAAAGCCTTTAAATTTCATTGGCACATCCGTGAAATATGAATGATTTTATAAAATATTAAGTAACTATAAATATTCATTTACTCAAAATACACTCCAACCAGCAAACGGTATTAAAATTACGATGGAATTTGGTGCGAGGGCACTACACATAATACATATTATCAACTATTAAGTTTATGAAGGTAACAAAAAAGAGATGATGCGACACAAATACGCATGCATTATCTATGAAATAAACCAAGACGTTGGAAGATGCGAATTTTTTCTATGGTTCTGTCCATTTGAAACAAGCTTAATGGGATTTAGTTACTCGCAAATGATGACGATAGGACTGTCCAATAATTCGCTGAAACTCAATGTAAAGGACAAGAGAATTTCTCTATCTTACAATTAGTTCCGAAGTTTTTAACTAACTTCTTTTTTTTATTGCGTTCTAATCTGTAACCATATATCGCAAACGAAATTTTAAATTTATAATTAGGATTTACTACTCTAAAACTTCTGCATTCTGTGACACGGTAAAAGCAGCATACGCCTACAGTTAGCCCTGCCTTTAACTCCTCTCAAAAGCTGTTTTATAGCACTATAGAATAATTCTACTTTCAAATGTAAGAATTTTGAGTAGATATTTTCTCATAGCACTTCTTAGACCGTGGAAGACATAGAAAATTAAATCCGACAAAGGAAAGAAAAAAAAAGGAATCTGTTTCCTTGAATTTTAAGTTATGATGTGAGAACATTATTCTTTTTAAATTGCATGGTATCAGTCCTACAGAAAAGGGTCATGTTACCACATGACCCACATTTCCCAATCACCACCAGAATTTAAAAAAGCGATGGTTTTTGCCCATCTTAAAATCAATAGAGTTAATCAACCGGTTTTAAATAATCACGTGACTATCAGCTTACGCATGTGTCGGTATTTAGAAAAAAAAAGAAAAAAAGGTTTTTTTTTTTTTTCCTATCTCAAAATCGCCCATTCTTCAAAATTTTATCTCGAGGCCAGCTAAAATCCGGTTTAAACTGGTTTGGAATAGTCACGTGATTACTGTATTGCGCAATAGTCAACTGTAACAGAAGCGATAGCTTCTTTTCCATCTCAAAATCTTTCTTGCTCGAAAACTTTTTTTTACCAGCTAGAAAAATTGAAAGTTTAAGGAAAAATTATATATATATATATATATATATATATATATATTGGCCAGATAGGAGAATCGAATACATGGCGGACGTTCGCTCCAAGTTTTGTAGGTGATAAGTCGCCAAATGTGATAAAATTCTTTATTATTTTCTAATAACCCTAAAAAAAGAATAAATGATGTTTCAAAAGCAATAAATCGCCAATTTTCTGCCCGTACATTTTGAAGACTCAAAAACTGCAAACAAAAATAGCATCATGTTCTTACTTGATAAAGAACGTCTAAAGTATCAAAAATCGCTGATGCAGCATTTTATATATATTATCAGCACATTGAAAATTTTACATGCAAGTCAGGGGGCTGGAATATTAAAAGAATATTATATCGTTGAATATTAAAAGAATTTGCATAATCCATAGTCCTGTATTCATTGTAATTGTTGATATTGTAATATGGTAGCGTTAGATTATTCCAAAGAAACAGGTCGATTTTTAAACCGAATTGTTTTTTTTGACACATAGGGACGATTACTACATTATACAACTTTACAAAGACTAACATTTTAACATGAAACATTTTAAATTTTAATAAGCTATTCCTTCCGGTGTTCCTTCTTCAGCATACTCCTCATTCCGCTCCACGCTTCTTTCTCAATGTCGCCACTCGGCACCAACTAAATTTAGTTTCTGTCGCCCTCTCACCAAAGTGTCTAGTCCTTCAGTACTTTACAATATGTTTCATATAGACTGCCTCCAAACTGACCTATCAATAATTTTCGCTGCTAAGCAAAATTTTCAGAATTGCCTTCCCTTACTTTCCTCTATGTATAGGGAAATTGTGTTTATTCCATTCATTAAATCAAGCTACAGATGTTTACAAACAAAGGTTATTAAACTACAGATGTTATTACAAAGGTTATTTTACGACTATTTTACAGAATGATAAAATAAACATGAAAACTTTTTCAAGTGATTGTAACTAATAAATAAAAGATTAATCTAAATAGCCATTATACTTTTTATACCTTTTGTTCCAGAGATATGAATAAAATAAGAGCAAATAAAAACAATAATAATGAAAATAACATCTCCGAAAAGTATTTCTTTGTAATATAATTTAAATTGAATCATATAAAAGAAAGATTAGAAATAATAGAATATTTGAAAGGAAATTTATCTTGTCGAAGGCGCAAACGATTTTTTGTTTGTAGTTTGAAAGACAATGCAAATAATATTCATTTATAATAATTCTAAAATGGAATGAACAGAATAGTAGATTTTAATGAAATGCATAACATTTTATTGCATGCATTAAAGTAGAGTTTTTATAATAGATTCATTTGTTTTTCTTATAAGTACAATATTTAATAACTGACGCAGAAAGCTTGTGTTTGATTTAGCTCTTTTAGACTTAACATATCATTTAGCAAAAGAAATTAAAAATAATATATAGATATTTTTAGAAAAAACAAAATCCTTATATATATTACAACTACTATAAAGATTACAATTTAGTTAAATATTTGCTCAATAGACGTATTTGAAATATGTATGTCCTTTAGTTAAGTTAACAGTCATTTTATGAAAAGAGAAAAAAATTGTTTTCCATTCAACGAAAACAATATGCCATCAAAAACATAACTTGTTAAAAAAACCAAGTCTCGCAACTCAGTTCTTCTATAGTAAAAAGTTGTGATATCCATGTAATACCAAGTCGGTCAATTTATTCAGTTCATACTTAATGGTCCTTCTGTCTTATTACGTAATTAGCTAACTTAACAACATCTTATAGTGACCATTTTGTTACGAAATTTTACCGGGGTTCGTTTGGATAGTGGAAGTTATATGGTGTGGAGAACGCTCAATCAGCAGGTAGAAGTAGAATAAAAACAACGACGTTTATTTACACGAAGACACACAGGACAGCATAAAAACGACAACTATATACAGCACAGAAGACAATTATCTTCAACCGAGACGTGTAACATACATCAAGAATCTACTGCAGACAGTAGCGCACAGCTCAGCTCAGCACTAGCTTGACTCCGTCGCTTCCGACTACTCTGTATTCGACCTCTCCGACTCCGACTCGGACTCCTACTGCCTTCTCTCTCGAACTCGGACTGACTTCGCTCCATCGATTCCGCTTACTCTTCTTCGACCACTCCGTCCACTCTGACTACTGACTTGGACTTCGCTGCTCTCGAACTTCCCTGTCGTCTACCTTCCTTTGGCAGCTGCGGCTGCTTCCTTTTATAGGTCTCGGGAGGCGGGGCTAGAAGCCTCTCAACCAATCAGGAACCTTCGAGGCGTATCTCGGTTCCTACTGGACGGATCGGGAAAATTCTCGAAGTTTCGGGTATAATCTATTTTGGCGCCAAAGTCGCCAAATTGGTCGCCAAGTCGCCAAATGGTCGCCAAGTTTGTCGCGAAGCTCTGGGACCTCCGACGCGCCACACGGACTCCGTCCATTCAGATGACTGCAAAACTTTATTTTTGTTGATGGAACAAATTATGCTGGGAAGTCGAATTGTAGGTTTGTAACATTGTTCCCCTCTTCAAAGACTGACGTCCCGGCAGTCCTACTTCAATCCAACAGCTGGCGTAGGCTTCCGTATGATGTTATGATGATGATGCTTTAGGCGATTTTAGAAGATGAAGTCATTTACTAATTTGGCGTTGACTAACGATCCCTCCGAACCTTCTCAATGCTTTTGACTCGGACCTCTTCGTTGTTTCGGATTGTACATCCAGACTTGATTCCGCTCCTTAAAATGCAGAATGTCCCATGGAGCCAAACGCTGGATCGTAGTAGAGACCTCCGGAATGAATTCTTGCCAGGCTTTTCGGTTGGTCACTTTAAACTTCTTCCATCGAACCAATCGTATATCAGGAGATCCAACGGTGCCTTCTGAAGTCCACTCGAAAGCCAGGTATTCGCCTTCATCGCCAAAGCTTTCACGGGAATACGTCTACCTCTTCCCGATCTAATCTCGACACTCGAGAATTGTCTGACGCCCTCCACACTGGTTCTTCCGAAGAGCGCATCCGTTTTTGCTGGAAGGGTCCTTCTGCGACGGCGTAACATGTCCGGATGCACAGGAGATTCATCGGCTTCTATTTGCATCACACTTCTATGCAGATCCACAGCAAAGAGGAATTCTTGAAGGAAGTTGAGATCGTGACTAAAGGGATCAGCGATTCCCGCCACGTAGTCTTCGTCCGTGTCACTATGCCAGGAGATACCAAGAGGCCTGCAGAGAAGTAGTTCCTTTAATCTTTGGGAGGAATCCAATTCAAACAGGGTCGAATCAACTCTTGCATCCATAGGCATCGAGCACGGGTTGCCACCAACAGACCCGTCCGAAGAAAGTTCATCTTCTCCATCTCCAAGCGCCTGCACTTCCGGTTCCACTTCAGGAGACTCATTCGGAGAGGACTGTTTTATTCCCGCAATTATTTGACATTCTCCCTGTTCGCTCCTCTCCTCATTAAACCTCGGCTCATCCTCCGGATGGCTAAGTTCCATTTCAGTGACACCGGTCTCCATTCGATCTTCAGTCTTTTCTCCTTCCACTTGGCTCTCGTTACTTCCTCCAATTTCTTCTGTGATATCTTGGACTTCTTCTGTTTTATTACATTTATCTTTTAAAATTTCCTTCCACGACAAAATTCCTTTCTTAAGCTCCTCCTGTCCGGATTTCATCTCCTGCTCCATTCTTTCTTGTCTTTCCTTCATCTCATCTATAGATTTCTTCATCTCCTCTTGTCCAGCTTCCATAGATTTCTTCATCTCCTCTTGTCTAGCTTCCAAAGATTTCTTCATCTCCTCTTGTCTAGATTTCTTCATCTCAGCCAACAGAGCCAGTAACTCACCATTACTGCTATCAGCCATTTTTGCTTGGGATCTCGTCAGAACCATACACTGTTGACCACTATCCCACTTCTGACACCAAATGTTACGAAATTTTACCGGGGTTCGTTTGGATAGTAGAAGTTATATGGTGTGGAGAACGCTCAATCAGCAGGCAGCAGTAGAATAAAAACAATGACGTTTATTTTCACGAAGACACACAGGACAGCACAAAAACGACAACTATATACAGCACAGAAGACAATTATCTTCAACCGAGACGTGTAGCATACAACAAGAATCTACTGCAGACAGTAGCGCACAGCTCAGTTTAACACTAGCTTGACTCCGTCGCTTCCGACTACTCTGTCTTCGACCTCTCCGACTCGGACTCCTACTGCCTTCTCTCTCGAACTCGGACTGACTTCTCTCCGTCGATTCCGCTTATTCTTCTTCGACCACTCCGTCCACTCTGACTACTGACTTGGACTTCGCTGCTCCCGAACTTCCCTGTCGTGTACCTTCCTCTGGCAGCTGCGGCTGCTTCCTTTTATAGGTCTCGGGAGGCGGGGCTAGAAGCCTCTCAACCAATCAGGAACGTTCGAGGCGTATCTCGGTTCCTACTGGACGGATCGGGAAAATTCTCGAAGTTTCGGGTATAATCTATTTTGGCGCCAAAGTCACCAAATTGATCGCCAAGTCGCCAAATGGTTGCCAAGTTTGTCGCCAAGCTCTGGGACCTCCGACGCGCCACACGGACTCCGTCCATTCAGATGACTGTAAAACTTTCTTTCTGTTGATGGAACAAACTATGCTGGGAAGCCGAATTGCAGGTTTGTAACATTATCAATATTAAAAATCTTTTATGGTTTAAATAAATAGATTGTCTTGGCCATATATATATGTATGAATAAATACAAAATTTTTTACACTTATTATTTAAATATATAATTTGTATAAAATTTATATGTATGTTTGTTAATGTTACACATTCTTAAATTTTAAAATATTACTTTTTTATGAGACCAAATCGTTCGAGCATATTTTTTTTGAATTTAATAATTTCTTAAAATTTAAATTGAAACGAGATCTATAAAATATTTTTATTATAATGATGAAATCTAAACTAACTTTATTATTTTCTCAAATTATTCAATCTCGTGCTTCGAACAATGTAAAAAGTAAAATTAAAAAATGCTTTTTTACCGCATGAACCTTAAAGTAGAATTTGCACTTTTGCTCCTATTTCTTATTCAACATACTTTTTTTATTAGTACGAAAAAAATGTAGTAAACTAAGTCATTAAATTAATATTTGGCAGTCTTAAATAATTTTTAATAAAAAAACTTTAAAATTTCAAAAGCCGAGTATAATTAACGATAAAAACATTAAAAAAACAATTAGAAATGTAAAAGTAGAATGCCTTCGGTCCTAAAACTTTAAAGAGCACATTAAGAATTCAAAGGTTCCAAATATTTAATTTTAAAAACACCAAACGAAATTAATATTCTAAGTTTAACATAAAACTTAAACGACATAAGCTTTCCAGAAAATTTATTGAATATTCAATGAAATTCATGTAATCACAAGGCAAAATTTAACGAATGTGGGCAACATGAAAGGTCTGTAAGGTATAATGAGTCTGTTAAAATTATCAAAAGTAAAAAACTATTCTAAAGGATCTGAAGTCCTTCAATTGCTTGTAAGATGCGTTAAGCGGAAACTCGGATTCAAGTAATTCATTCTGGTTCCGATATTTTGCTAAATTACGTATACATGCAATGTTTACTTACATAAACTTAAATACTTATATAAACAAAGTTAGCTACACCAGCGATGTTGGTTTCGGCTTTATTCCAGTTCTACAGTTGATTGCTAATTTATATGTAAGTCAATTCATTCTGAAACTTAATATAACCATACAAGCTAAAATTTTAATTGAATTCGCATTCAGAATTATAAAAGCGTATTTGGTGTTGTGAAATATGAGATAAAACTTTTATCATAGAATGGTTTCTAATACATGTCTTTGATGGCTAAATTAGTTTATCCGTTAAGCATATTATAAGTCAAGGTAAATTTTCAGTTAATTTGATGAAACATTAATTTGTATTCATTTGAATACACATCTTACATGAATGTAATAACTGTATATAATAATATGATGTGTATGATGTTATGTGTAATGAAATAAAAATAATTCCTTTATAAATTGACATAGTTAAACACTTCCTAATGAAATGTAAAATTGTAATTATACAGGGTTACTCAAAACTTATCGTTCAAATTTTGTGGGGAGGCAGGGAATATCCCTGGAAATCAATTTCACATAGGAAAGTATGTCCGCAAACTTCATTTGCATGAACAAGTGAAGTAAACACAAGAAAACAGTAAAGTTAAGTGGTAACGAATGTATTCCAACACGGTAAAGTACGTTTATTACCAATAGGTGCTTCATCGTAGGTGCTCAAAATTGCGTCCATTTATACGAAAATGGGATTCACAACGACGTTGCATCGACCATCGGACATTTTCAAAAACGCCTGACATATCACGAACAATGCCTAAGGCATATCCACCGAGACATATGGTATCAACATGACGGAACTCCAGACCATAGCACAATTGTTGCGCGTGATTAGTATTCGGAGCTCAATGGATCGGTAGATGTGGACCGATCGTTTCCCCACCAAGTTCACCTGATTTATCACCCTTGGATTTCTTTTTGTGCTGGGCCATGAAAGACCATGTGTACGAGACCCCAGTTGACAGTGAAATGGAACCTTGTTGTAGCCGCAGGCATTGTCCTTGATATGGCAAGCGTTTTTGAAAATGTTCAGTGGTCGACGCAACAGCGCTGTGAATCTAGTGTTCGTGTAAATGATCGGAATTTTGAGCACCTACTGTGAAGCACCTACTGGTAGTGAATGAACTCTGCCTTGTTTTAATGAAGGTTACATTCGTTACCACTTAACTTTACTGTTTTCTTTTTTTCACTTCACTTGTCCATTGTGTCTGTGCAGATGATGTTTGCGAATATGCTTATTATGTGAAATCGGTTTCTTGACGAATTCACTACCTCCCGATGAAATTTGAACGATAAGTTTTGAATCACTCTGTAGAGTGATAATTTAGTAAAAAAAAAAGTCATTGCATGAATAATGACCAAAATTTTTTAATTTCTTTGAAATGCTATTAATAATCATTTTTTATGAATTAAAAAAATTAAAGGAGATTCAAAAATCTATTCCGAAATCTTATAGCATGATAATGTTTTTTTTTTGTATGGCATTTGTCTTTCGTTTAAAGTTTGATTCATTTATTTTTCCTTCATTTTTTAATATTTATCTTAGATATAAAGTAGCATTAGTGCACGTATGAGCAATGTACTTATATCGTGCAATATGCATGGGTATAAATATAATAATTAAAACAATGAAAAATATTTCTGTAAAATATACGAATAATATAGTTTTAAATTTATTTAGTTTCCAAAAAGAAAAAAAAAGGGTATAGAAATAAAGTTGGTATCATTTAATGATTGATTTTTAAATTTTAAAGTGGTTTTAAAAGAACTTTGTGCAATTATATGTTCCAAAAATAACCGAGGAAAAACGAATTTAGATTAATTTTTGATTCAGAAATGAATAAAAATTTTCAGAAATAATCCTCTTTACAGCATCTACTAAGAATTATTTACATGCATATTTTTACACAATTTTCATTGATGTTTCAACATGCATGTCACATGTAGAATTATCAATCAAGCAAATAGTATTTTATTGTTGTAAATATTGCCAAAGAAAAACTTTTTTCAAAATATTAACGCCATTTTTCAATAAATTCGAAGTAATATTGTTGGGCATTCATTTTAAAATCTCTATTTTAAAATTAACAACAGAAACGTATCAGTGGCATCAGTTATATATATTCCCTAGATTTTTTCCCCAATTTTAATAAATTTTAGAAATTAAAAATACATTTAAATATACATTAAAAATATATTTAAAAGAAATTTAAAATACATTTTACAATATTTTAAATTGTTTTTTGTTACTGCGTCATACCTGATACAATGACATTAAATCCAATTTTTTTAGCGTTGTCTTTGCTATATGATTAAATTTTAAAATTAAAGTAAAAAAAGGGGAATTTTGTTTAAAACGGTATCATGCTACTATGTTACAAGTTAGAGATTGGAATAAAATATTTTTTAATGGTATTCAGAACGAAGACAATTCAAAAATTATAAATTCGAAGATAATTTATCGATTATAAGATCTTGATTTTAACTCAAATTTTTAGTTTCTTTTTACTTTTTCAAATAATATTTTTATTAATTTAGGTGATTTAACAAATGAAACTTTCTGAACTTTTAAATATTATATGATATAAAGAGATATACATAGATATATTCATTTTCCCAGATGCTATTACTTTAAAAATTTTAGTTATTTAATTAAAAAAACAGAATAAATGAAAATTCTTTTGCACAAGCTCTCAAAATGTCAAACGATTTTTATTTGCAGATTTCTTTCTTTTTAAAACATGTGCAAAAAGAGAAAATGATAAGAATTCCTTGTTAATAAAATAAAATCTTTTGTTTTTATTTTCATTTGCAGTTTTGGATAAATTATTATTTTTTCTTCATTTTATCATTTTAATTATGATTAAGCTATGAATAACATTTTTTCTTCATTTTATCATTTCAATTATGATTAAGCTATGAATATCATTTTTTTCTTCTTTTACATGATTTCAAATTATTGTATATAATTTTAATCATCATTGTTTTTAACTTTTTA
>JAPMOR010025117.1:127726-212122 GCA_026543865.1 Argiope aurantia | reverse complement strand
TGATGGAACAAACTATGCTGGGAAGCCGAATTGCAGGTTTGTAACAATATTATTGAGAAACTGCATGTAGGATACTTCGAATGTTTTTCTTGATAAAGTACATTACCCTTAATGTAAGAAGGCTGTCAAATTCATATATTTTAAATTTGGCTGAAATATTTTTTGAAAGACTATAATGAATTTATAGGGCAAAATGATAGAATTTTCGTTCATTAAAATGCAGTCAAAATTATAACACGGCCAGGAGATTTGCAAACTCCTTTTCTAATGAAACCCGTTTTTGACTTTACCGTAAAATTTAAAAAAAATCCTTTATGATCGGTTTTATACGATTTTTCACGTAATTTAAGCAAAAATTTTAAATTTATAAAAATTAACAACTTGTTTTTACTTATTGAATAAAATTAAAATCGACTCCATCTTTTAAATTTTAACAATAAGATTTATTTGATGTTTCATACAGGATTACATAGGCAACAACTCCAACTTGCCCAAAGATACAGAAAATTCTGAATGACCAGTGCTGTCGTTCGCGACAGACCTGGGATGATCTATGGTTGAGTTCTAGGGCCAGCATCCCCTCCCCGTAGGAGGAACAAGCACCCCTGCTACAACACTTTCCAGTAGGCGGTCTGTCCTATCATTGGAAAGGGTTAGCTTACTTCACACCATTTCTGTACCCACCAGGGTGCGGGAACCAACCACAGTACCATAAACTTCTCATCACCATATCTGTGATTCTTCCGGTAGAAATTTCAGATATAATAAAGCAAAATCCACTTCTTTAATCTTATACTCTTAAACCTTTGTTTAGATGTTTTGGTTTGGTTTTTACTAGATATGTTTTCACATAAATTTCTTTTTTTTTACGATTCTGAAAGTTCTCACTTTCTTCAAGTCAAATAGAGAATTTTGGATATTTAACAGCTTTTTATAAAGTTATCTGGAAGAGAAAACTGGTAGCTGAATAAGAAGAATATATAATTTTCCATTGGTAGAATTAGTTTTATAAATGCAGTCTGAAAATGAGCATAACCGATAAATACTAAAATTTAATTATTAAAGCCTATTTCTTAAAATTGCAAAATAAAAAGAAAGAGAATTTCTTTTGCAATATGCAAATTCAATTTAAGAATGTTTTGACGACAAAATTTATCCCAGCCTTTAATAAGATATCCGATTTTTCATCCACCGTGAGAAACTCGTTGGAAAGAATAATTTAAAATAAATCGATTTAAATAAATCAAATTAAAAACATCATTTTTCAAAAAAAAATTTGCTGAAATGCAGCCATTTTAATCCATAATTTTGTAAGAAAGTAAACAGTGAAAGATTTCATCTGACTTGGTGAGAATATTTGTTTACAGAATTATCTCAGTTCTTTATTCTTCTTCCTAAAAAAACAAAAACAAAATACCTATTATGATCTCACTAATCTCTATAAATCGTATGCTAATAAAGTAACAAAGCCCTTTACGGAAGCACTAGTGAATGGGTGTAATGATAATTCAGAAAGAATCGTCTCCTTGGATTGGAGCCAAGCGCTTTTGAACAACATGTTGATGTTTATCTTATAAAATCTGGGATGATGACTATATTTAATTTTAATCCCGATAACAATTGAGATTTCCAAGAAAAATGATTTTTTTTATTTTTCACGTCTTTCATGGAAAAATTTCCAGGAAAAAAAAAGGCTGCTTACTAATTAACTGCGGCAAGTGTCGTTAATTCATTAAAACCTAAGCCAAAGAAAACTTTTTTAATGCGCGTCTATTGATTTTAATGCGAGAGAGGTGTTGAAAAAATAAGTTTCCAAACTAAGAATTATGGCTTAAAAAAGATCATGTTGCGCAGCTGGCGCGGTTCACTGCATTGATTTATTCCAAAGATAATTAGAGTCGTTTAGCTACCGCTACCCGCACAACTGCTAAGAATTTATTTAGTTCTAATTAAAAAAATCGGAGATAAATTTTTAAGCGAAAAATTCATGGGACAATCTATTTGCATATATTATAGCAGAGAATTCACGAAAAATCTAAGATTCTCAAGAGAGAAAATATTTTTTAAGTCCTTTTATCAATATTTTCAGCTTTAACTATGCAACAAAAGATGACAGAAAATGTCATATTTTTTTTATTTATACATGTTTAACGATTTTGGCTCCAGAAGTTGAAAAAAGAATGTTATATATTACATCTGTGGTGGACATTTTGTTCACAGTTTTTGTAAAGATTTTTTTGGTATAGGTATCACACTTTCAACATTATGAATTCAGTGATTTTTTTTTCTGTGACTAATTCCACCGTTTTATGGTAAAAAAATATGAAGTTGCATTATTTAAACTATTTTTATAAGAAATGTTCAAAATACTAATATTGTTAATTTAAGTAATCAATGAATATTGCTTAACACAATCTGTTCATGATGAAAAATTAATGAATACTGATTACTACTTAAAAATTTTAATACTTACCCATTACTTTTTTTTAAATTTTAACTATAGCGTGACGCATAATCCAAGCTTAACTAGATATAGTGGATCTGTCAACCATAAATTGTATTTCAAAAAGTTATGTAATTGTCCTTAACGAAAACCTTTTCGTAATGCGTAGCAGTTTAAGTAATTCCTTATTACAGCACTGCATATTTGCTGAATGTTATCACTGATCAGTTTGCAGATACTGAATCCTTTGCTACGTCGTCAATGAAATTCTACAATATGAATAGCTTGTTTAATAGTAAGTATGCTGATTAACCAGTTCATCACCCTTCAATATTCAATATCACATTATTAATTCATTTTGTAATTTCGATAGCTTAAGCGTAAATAAACCGCGAATGACGAATTCAATAACATAATCTTTTCCCAATCTCCCCCTTCCAAAAAGAAAAAAAAAAAAACAGTTGTGCAAATCTCCATATATTAATAAGGTTTCATAAAAATTCAAAATTTATAACAACACAATACATACTAGCATAAAGAGTTTTTAAAAGCATACATAATACATATTAACTTTTACTATTTTAATCTTATAAATGAGATTGGAAAATTTGGAAGAAACCTTGAATTATCAATTCTTTTATTAGGAACTTATTTGCATTTTTATTAATAGTATTTTATTCAGTTAGTTATTTCCCATATAAACTGTATTCTATTAAAGCTAAACTTAAAGGAAGAGACCTGGTTCTATGTCGACAGTATTTCTTCCTTAAATTGCAATAAAAACACACAAACATAACCTTGAATTTAGAATAAAATTTCTTATAATTAAGCACCAGACCATCTTAAAGCTTTCTTTCTTTTGTTTTTTATAATTTTCAAAAACAATACCTTCGATGATTAGAATAAAAAAGTGGAACGTGCTTTTGTGACTTGGTGGTAAATTTGGGAAAGACCAAACTTTTGGGATTAGAATTCGCAGAAGAGTTAATGTACATACTGCCCAAGTGTAAGTTAATTATAAAAAGGGTCAAACATTCTTCCTTTGAGGTAGCGATGAAGCTCATGTGTCGTCCTCGTCATTTCACAACAATTCTGCAAATGTTCCCCCAAAATTGACTTTCTTGCCGTTTTATAAAGGGCGGAATTCAACAGAGCAGAACTAAATAGAGTGGGTACTTTTTAGCCATTAATGAATTTAGTGTGGTATTAAAGGTAGATTTTATTTCAATCTGAAATAAACCATGACTGGATACGTCTGTTAATATACATCTTGCTTACATCAAAAAATAATATAAAGTTTGAATCAAAAAATAACATAAAGTGCGACCATGTTTTAATTCATTCTTAGATCTACCAAAACAAAATAATCAATATTTTTTTCGAAATTCAAACCTATCATTTAAATCTTAGAGGTTTGCCATTTTTTCTTAATTCAGCAAAACAAAATCAAACAAAAAATATTGAAAAAGTGGTTTTATATGGCTGCATATAAAGCTGTGAAAGCACACAAGAAACTATATGAAAATTTTATATGAAAGCATTTTGAAAGGTTTTGCCTGTGAAATAAATGTGAAGTCAATATACTATAAAGGATTTGGGTCCCGCAGTATTTGTGATATTGCAGCCTTTTGTTGAAGGAGAGAGAACAGAAATATTGAATAGTGGGACTATTTTATATGTTCTCCTTTTTATAAGTTGCAAACAATCATGCCATCTAGCTATTTTTCTCTATACTTCCAGCCACTTCTTTGTATATTGGGACTCCTTGTTTGTATGCTATTGTTAAAAAGGGAGGAAAACAGAGGTATAACTTCAAAATATAAGAAATTTTTTTTAATGATATGGCTTACCAAACTCTTCTAATAATCCGTATTCAAAACGATAACACATTAAAAGCATTCTAGAAGTGAAAATGCATTTTCTTATACTTTCAAAGCAAGCATTTTCATTAAAGCAAGCAATATTATTAAATAAGAAAAAAAAATTAAAATTTAACAATATAATTAATGAATTCCTGAATTATTCTTTTAGACAATTTTTATACAGACTATTGGTTATTTC
The DNA here is from genome assembly GCA_026543865.1 of Argiope aurantia. NCBI lineage: Eukaryota > Metazoa > Arthropoda > Arachnida > Araneae > Araneidae > Argiope > Argiope aurantia. The sequence goes on along the minus strand of JAPMOR010025117.1, from coordinate 207,618 downwards.
TTATTTTTGGGGAAATTCGATGACCTTTTCTTCTAAGAACTAAACTAAGAATAACTAAAGAAAGGAAGAGTAGAATTTCTTATGTTTTTAAGGAATGAGGTAAAACAGACGAAGAAAAATTCTTATGGTTTAGCGATATATCTATTTCAATACGTAGGCAAAATTAATCATTTCTGTTGGTGCAGTAATAGTACAATAAGTATTTCCATTGGTACTGTCCCAACAGTCATTTAAGACGTTCATCAATTTTCAAATAATTCTGTTCCTATATTACATTGGATGATTTAATTATTGATAATTATTTTGCACTACTTTAGAGCGTCAATAGAGCCAATATCATTCAAAGAAGTTGAGAAAATTTCAAAAGAATACATTAATTGGTAATATTAAATAATATATATATTATGTTTTCTTGCATGCTACATAAAATAGGAATCAATTTCGCCAAACGTTTAATATTAAGTTGTGTACGAATATAACTAATATATTTTAAATACATAAATGCGTAATCTGAATACTGCATGTATAAAGGCACAATCTAAAATACAAATATTTCATTCATTTTTATGAAAGGCTCTATTGCTGAAATTACATCATCTTTACGTTTTTTCCTTTCTGCTCTCTGTTCAATGATTTCATGGAAAATATTTTTTCTATGCATAGTAACAAGCAGTCATTTACATAGTATGTCTTATTTCAAAAATTAAAAATAAATTACCAAAACGTGAAGGATTTTAAATATAATTTATATATTTAGTATTATTTCTTTTTGTGGCCCAATTGCTGATTACTAAAGTGTTAGACATTAGTATATACACCCTGTTGGGTGTTTTTAAAAAAAAATGTCATAAAGAATTAATATTATATTGTTTAATAATTCTATTAATTTTTATTGCAGTAAAGTTAACTGTTTTTTAAATATTATTTTTGTTAAAAAAATATAACAAGATGAAAAATATTTAACTAAATTTGAATAGTAAGATAAAGCAATGTATAAAAATTTAGATTTCTTGATTTTTTTCAGTAATACATATATTATTTTAAGCAGCATACATTTTAGATTTATATGATGTTTAGAATTTTTCAAGTTGAAAGAGCATATATATAACGGTAAAGAAATAGACTATTGGACCACGAATAAAATGGACATCGTATACAACAGATTTATCTTGTTGAATAAGTTATTTTCATTTTATTCATCAAACGCTTACATCAGTTTTCCACTCGAAGCAATTTTAGTTCCTCTGCTAATATGAGATTCTCCTTATTTAAATTATGTATTATCTTATTTGTTCAGCTATGCTTTCATAGAATGGATTTTGTATTATTTATAAAGACAGTTATACATCACTCACAAATGATATAATTTATACTACGAGCTTGAATATGCATGAATCCATTTCTCATATACTGTATTGCTCAAAACTTAAATGGCTATAATGAAGCGAACTCCATATAAAAAAAAAGTAGTATTTATATGAAAACACTATTATGCGATTAACATTTAGAGTATAGCAGTTGATATATTAAAAAAAAACTACCGAGTTTTTTACACCTTTACTCAAATGATATTTTACAAACAAATATCAAGTTCCCATTCTCTCTATTCCGAAAACAAAGATCCGGAATTTTATTTTAATAGCTTCTGTTTACTGACGAGATTATTGTTGGTTTCCCAAACGATCGTCTGAATTCTCGTGAAACGTTTTGTTGTTGTTAATGCAGACGATACAAAACCCACATAAAGCAGCTGCCGGTGATGGATGGTTATTGAGACTGCTGAAGAAAGTTTTCACGCCTTTTAACTGCCACTGCAACTGAAATTTATGAGTACAGCACTCGTCCTCTCCTTCGCTCTTCGATTTGCACTCGCCAATGTTTTCCCATCCGAACAGATAAAGATAATCGACCCACCGAATATTTTATTTGTCGTCTTGCAGCAAGAAAAGAAGCTCTCGTATTCCCGGCAATTTGTTTCTTCCACTGGGATTGGGAATTTTCTTTGTTTCAACAGAAATTAAATGGCTCTTCTTGAATTCGAGTTTATCTTTGTTCCGCGCTGTTCTCACTACATAGGCTGCATTTAACGAGAGTTCCGAAGAAAATCTGAACGACAAATACAAGAAAATAGATTAAAAAAGGGAAGCTATGTTCTATGCATGCAATAATAGAAAGACAATTATTAGCACCGATTTGTATTTTTAATTGCAGCAGCACGTGTCTTCCCTACGCTTATGAGACACTACAGTGTTTAATTTTTGTTCTTCAGAAATTTAATAAACATAAACTTCATAATAGAAAATCGCATGCGAATCATTTGTCAGAACAAGAAAAAAATTCTGAAACTTTCTATGTTTTACACATATTGCTTTGAGTTTTCTAATGCAACATTTGCTGATAAACTGTTAATGTGAAAGATATTAATCAACAACTCTCGATACTTTATCAATATCATACTATTGGAATTGAATAAAGAATACACGCAGGTCAAGGTGGCTAAATAAAAACATGATTTCTATGAATACGCTTTAAATTGATAGATGCACTGATGAGTTTGGGAACTAATTTTTTAAATCTAATTTTATTTAAAAAATCAATTTTTCTAAGTACATTCGTTATAAATGCAACTTATAAATTATAAAGACCTTCTATATCCTACACGTATTTCTTTGAACTTTCTAATGCAAGAATTGTTGATGTAAAAAATATTAATCTTGATATGTTACGGTTATCATTTTTGTTAGTATTGGCTAAAGAACCTACATGGGTATATACGCTTGTTTAAAATAAATATGCTTTAATTTTTTCAAGATGAGTTCTCGAGTTAATTTCATTTCATTTAATTTGATTAAAAGCAATAAGTTACTATTGCAAATGTTTATTATATTTCCAATTACGAATTTCTTTAATCGAATCTGTGCACCTTTTTTTTAAGAATTTTTAAAATTTTAATGTACTTAGAATCCACAGTTCTCATTTAATTGTACAAGTTATTACAATTCAGGTTGTTTATTAAAATGTATTTTCATGAACTTTTTATTTCTCTGTGTCGAAAAAAAAATGGATACAAATGGCATATTAAGTATATTTGACAAGCAAGTTAAAAGGTACTTAAACTTCTGATATTCCCTTATAGTACCCAAGAATAAAATTAGACGAACTTATAGGAAGGCACATGATCTTGATATAAATAATTCTGAAGTAATCCAAAAATGAGTTTAGTACAATAACATGTTAATGCTTGTAGGCTGGCAATCTCCTTGTAAATTAAATCAGGCGGCATATACAGTTGTGGCCAAAAGTGTGGACATTTTTTGAAAGTTTCATGTTTTTCAAATTTGCGTTCTTGTAGAATATATTAATTTTTACTTAAATACAAATGTATATCGGATTGAAGGTAATTTAATGTAGAATCTAATAGCAAAAACAGTATTACAATATCTGCATTACAAAAAAAGTTACTCTCATTTTAGTAAGATCTCTTAGATTTGCATTTTTTTAAAGTGATACTTACACAATCAATACTTAGTAGGATAACCCTTATTTTTTAAGACAGCTTCACAGCATCTTTTCATCGAGTGAACGAGTGTTTGGAGTTCATCTTTCGTAATCACATGATGCCAAGAATCAATTATAGATTCAATAAGTTGTCTTTTATGGAATGGACGGTTTTTTTCGAACAAAAATGTTCAAACGTCGCCACAAATTTTCAATTGGATTGAGATCAGGGCTGTTTCCTGGCCATGGTATACATCTATGCCTTTATTTTGAAACCATGCTTTGCATACTTTTGCTGTGTGGCATGGAGCTGAATCCTGCTGAAAAATAAATGGTGCTTTGTTGGGGAAGAAATCCCGGATGGAAGGTATCAATTTTTGTTCCAGGACAATTTCGATGTATTTTTTGCTATTCAGGATGCCATCAATCACTTGAATTCGGCCCGCACCATCTGCAGACATACATGCCCAAGTCATGGCATTTGTTGTTGTTTTTATAGTTGCTTCAATGCAATCAGGATGAAGCGCTTCACCTACTCTACGTCTCACGTATTTTCTACCATCACTACCAAAGAGCGATATTTTAGTCTCATCGTCCAGATTACTTGCTTCCAATTATTTTCTGACCATTTAATGTGTTCTTTTGCCCACTTAACTCGTTTTTCGAGTTGTTTTTGATTTAAATATGGTTTTTTCCTTGGAATTCTAGCTTGTAGTCCAAATCCTGATAACCTTCTTTTTGTTCTTGAACTTACTGCAATACCCGCTGAATTCATCGCACATATAATGGCATCTGATGAAATTTTTCTATCTTGAAGGCATAGCCGTTTAATTTTTCTATCGGCCGTAGCAGTTGTGTATTTTTTTTCTGCCTGATTTGGCATTATTTTCCACAGGTTTCGTTTTTTCATAACGTAAACAGAACTTTCGTAAACCAGAACAAGTCACTGAACCACCAACTTGTCTTGCAATTTCAGCATAAGAAAGGCCATTTTCTCTCAATATGACAATTCGGCTTCTTTTTTTAGATTTCCAGTCAGTTCTTCTTGTTGGTGTTGTTTGTTTAAAATTAGTTTAATTGAAAAAAGGACTTAAAATATTCAAAAACAGCAATAATCTATTTAATTGTACTAGTATGCATCATTCCACAAAATATTTCCACAACAATAACTCTTTTACCATCCAAATAACCTAAATTATAGTTACAGACATTTGATGGGTCCTCTGAACAGTATTTGTGATTGGCTAGTACGCTTTTATTACAAAATACGTCATTATTCAAAATGATTTGTCTTTTGATTCATGTTTTTTGTTCTACTAAAATGAGCATAACTTTTTTTGTAATACAAATATTGTAATACTGTTTTTGTTATTAAATTTTACATTGAGTTACCTACAATTTGATATTTAAACATGTGTATTTAAGTGAAAATTAATATATTCTACAAGCACGCAAAGTGTAAAAACATGAAACTTTAAAAAAATGTCCACACTTTTGGCCACCACTGTATATATCATTATACGCATGAAGGGAAAAAAGGGGGCTCTGTTGGTATACCGTTTCGTCTGAAACTATCAAATTTAAGACATAAGTACTTTTAAGAAAACAAATGCTAATCGAGGAAAAGTTTTTGATAGTTAAAAAAAAAGATTTTTAAATTATAAGTTCATTAATATTTTAAAAATTATCCTCCATAGTTTGAAAACATATAAATACCTTAAAATGGATTTAATATTTGAAGAATAAATTTTTTAATTACATAAATTTTATTTTTGAGCAATTTAATTCTCTATTTTAATTATTTAAAAAAAATATCTTAAATATATTTTGCAACTATATCGTTCATTGTTTCTGTCATTAACTTTTACTCGTGTTTATTGCGGTGATGCTAAACGTATTTTATTTTCTGATCGCTGCCGTATCGTTAAGAATGAAATAAAAAAAAAAAAAAGGAAGCGAATAAAGTTTGAAACTTTAGTGATTTAGGATGTCTCAGTGAGTCTAGAGGTACGAATCACCTTCTTTTTCGCTTTCTTTCACCCATTTCTTTTCTTTCAAAATTAAATTAAAAAAAATAACGAGATAACTATCCTTCTGTCAATAATATCGTTGAAATACAGAGTTGGGTTTTTACAGAATTCAATTCTGTTTGCAGCTAGTTATAACAAAACTTAAAAAATGTTATGTGAAAATATTTCATATGCATTAAGTTGAATATGTAGACAATGCAATGGCATTCTTTAATATATTGTATGAAATGTATGGATATATTTTATTTGTAAAAACGCATATTCTTAAATTCAATTAATTATTGCAAATAAACTTTGAGATATCGATTGATATTTGAAATATGGAATGTAATAATCAACCATAATCAATATAAATATAATTTTAAAAAAATTAGAACCCCTTATATTATTTAAATTTTAAAAGAAAATATTAATCAAGATTCCATTAATTCATTTGATTATTTTCTGAATTATGCTTTGTTAGAAATATAAACTACATAATTCAATGGACTAATATTTTAAAATTAACAGTTTTATAAATATTATTTATAATTTTCATGCTACTCACGTTATGAATAATAAAATTCGTATTTTCCTGAAAGCGGAAAAATTTATCCTAGATTTATTTGACTATAATTAATTCTTTCAACATTCACAAATTGTCAAACTATATTACTGAAAACTGAAATGAAAAACAAATAACCCACAGTCTTTTTGCTGCGGAAAACTAAATACTTTTCTTTACTATGGTAGAAGAAAATTTAATATTGACATGCTTTATTCTTAAAATTTAATATGGATTTAATATCTAATTCATAAGCAGATTTACCTTTATTATTTCAATATAATATTTTTCAATATATAAATATTCTAATATTAAGGGATATTTTTCAGTATTAAAGTTCAAAAATATATATTTTTAATTTACATTTTGACTTAGGTTTTGAGTAATAAATAGTAATATAATTTTTACATTGAATAATGTAAAAAAAAAACTAAATTATTAAGTAAATAGAGGAATATGAATTATAACAAAAATACATTTTGAATGATGGAAAGAGTGAAAGTGTGTGAATTAGTGTAGGTCACTTATATTCTAATTTTCGAATAACTGTTTCCTTTTTTGAATGACCTGGAAATTTCCAAACAGTGAATTTAGTCCCTCTTGTTGTGTTTATGAGATCCAAAATATCTCATAAGTATTATCTCACAATGCATTAATCTAAAGGCATTAAACTAAGTTAATAAATTTTATTTTTAATTGATAAAGAATTAAATCGTACTATTAATATTTTTAATTTAATCAATAGTTAACAAATGACTTCTTTTGTCGTATATTGCGCCAATTACTGATTCCCTTCAATGCATATTAATATTCTCCCAGTTTCCTGTACACTTTCCCATGCTAAAGACCCGGGAGTGTGTGTCATTGATAAAACTTAAAATCTCTCAGCCCCGAAGATTTGATGAATGCAAGTGAGTTGGAACAAATTATAATAATTTATCGAGTTTGTAAAATTATAACCAATTCCTTATGGGATGAAAAATTAATGACCTGTCTCTTTCCTAATGCTTTGGGACATTGATAACGTAAACATAATGACATTATACTTTAATCTTCAATGCTAACGCGAAGGCTATATGCATAATGGAAATGTTTTTAAACAATCTATTGTTCCCGTTCTGGAGAATGAATTTCAGTAATCAATTCAATCCGCTTCTGTCCGTTATTCAATGCAAACAATTGGAAAATACTAAACAGCAATGCTGGGTTTCTTAAATTTTGCTAGTTGTTTCATGTTGTATTGCAGTTATGCAATGAAATATTATTATTTTATTTGCTTTCATACATAATTATTTCTTTTTATTCATTCCGTTTAATATATATTTTGAATTTGTTATTTTTAACTTAATGAAATTCTACACAAATCAAAGAAATAATAAATGGAGAATGTAAAATTTTGGTAAAAGATAACTGTATAAACCTATGCGAATTATATTTAACACGTTCATTTTAATGCGTATTTAGAGAAAATTTAGCAAAGGCAAAATGTCTTGCGATTTTTTTAATTGCAGCCAGTCACACCATTACCACAGAAATAAGCCGTATAAACAGGGATTATAGTAATAACAGTCAGTCGACTGTTATTACTATTTTGAGACTGATGATTAACCTTTGAGGATGATAAGGAAATAGGATATAATTCCTTTTTCAAATGGAAAAAAAAAACATACTGCTCAGATTTTTGGCTCAGGTTTTTGAATTGTTTTCTTAATTGTTAACTCAAAAAAGGGAGATTGTCTATTCTAAATGAGGTTTTATTTATTATTATTCTTAAAAAATAATCGAATTATTTATTAATTATTTAAAAATGAACTTCAATTATATCTTAAAAGAGCTGCATGTTACAGGAAAAAAATTGCTACGACTACAGTATAGTTTTATATATTTCCAGATGATGATACATAAAAATTAATCTTAAAATTTAATGTTAAGCCTTTGCTTGATATAAATTTATTTTCGTTTGGTAAACTCTACTATGCATTTTTAATTTTTAAGCTTTATATCTGAGACTTGCGATTAGGCCACTTGATTGAAATATTTATACCTGAAGAAATTATATTATGTTTTATTTAATACTGTAAAGCAGAATCGAATTAAATCGGTTATTACTACCTTTTTCTCAGCAATAACATTTCATCGAAACCATAAAGTTGCAGATACAAAAAAAAATTAAAAATATTTTCAAAATTTCAATTCAGATATTTTAAAAGCATTTATATATAATGCATTATTTATTAATTACAATATTACAAAAAATGATAAAAAATACATCCACCTCAAGAAATTATCTAATTAAAGTTCATGATAAGATTATAGTAAAGACAATGGAAATAAGGATGCCATATAAAAACAACATCCCCTATGCAGCTTTACTCTTTAATTGCTGACAATTAAAAAAGAGCGACAATATAATTAAACTTTAATTATTACAGTGTATTGTACTCTGAATACTATCATCAATTAAAATTTATCTCTAGAACAAAATAACTTTTGTTATAAGAATAAAAGAACATTTTGAACGGATGAACAGAAAATAATTAAATTATTAGATGATTTATTATATTCGCACTTAGTATTAATGAGACAATACAAAATGAATTTAAAGTGTATTAATTATTTTTCAGTTATGGGAATTGTTATAAGTTAAATTTGTAAGAAGAAAAAAAGCAATATATCCATACGCTTTTAATACCAAATCGGTTATTGAACAAAAAATATATAAAATTATTAAATATCTTTAGGATCAGGGAATTTTTAAAAATTCGTGATTAAAAATAACCATATATACATATAATTTTTAATTTTATTAATGTTCAAACTTTTACAGCCATCAATACAATAAATAATTCTTTATAAATAAAATAGGAATATAATTTTAAATTTTTGAAAAATATATCTCTGTCATTCAAAATTTATTAAATTAAATAGTTAATTTAAATATCAATAGATTGTGAGGATACAATTTATAATTATCGCTATTAAGAAATTTCTTTTTGCATATTTGACAATTTGCATTCTGAATGATTCTTATTTGGTCTATAGACCCTTTATTTATATTATTTCATTTATTTATTATAAGCAGATTAATTTATTAAAAAAGTATTGGAAACTTCATAAAAATTAACTTTTAAAAAAACTAACACAGCGATGAGATCGGAGAATTTTGCTTTAGATTAAGTTTCTTAAAAATATTTGTTACTTATAAAAATTCTTTTTTCTAACAAAACTTTTTCGCTGCCATTCAAAAATTAAAAACGCATAATATTTTATGTTTAAATATATCTATATTTAAATAATAATTTATAGTCGCATTAAATGCTTTCTTAAGTCTCAAGGCTCTTTTCTATTATTTTCAAAATTTCAAATATAGAAGTGTCTTGATATAAAAGTTTGATTTACGTCAGTATATTATGCATTTATAGATTCATAAAATTTGCAATAGGTTTTAACATGTGATCAGTATTGATAAAAAATATGAAAAAAAAAAAAATGACGTTTAAAAAGGTAAATTGTGATTCAGTGATAGTTTGCATCTTAAACCGGAATGATATTCAGAAAAAAATCATAAAAGTGCATTTGGCTTAATTTAGTATAGTGAACAAATAAATATTTTCTTTGTTTACAATCATGATCTCAATTCAAGATATAATGTCCGAATGTGATATTATCCAGAGAATATATTATTTAGTTAATAAATAACATATTTCTTTACATTCTTCCATTAATCGATGGTAATTTGATCCTGAATTAATTTACAAAAGTGTTCAATGAAACGCCAACTGATTTTAACAGTTGCTGCATATAGAGAACTAAATGTGATGCAATATTTTGATAAATTTTGCTTGAATTTGAATAAAATTACTTAAAATTACTTTAACGTCTACTTTCACTTTTTAAGATTAAACCAGACGCCTATCACAACTTACTTATGAAATATCCTTTTATTTAGAGAGTCCATTTATTTTTTATTAGTAAGATGAAAGCTTATCAACATACTTTTTCATTGTGTCTAATCACTTTGTTCTCAACTCCATGCATTGTAATCGGTTCATGCTTCTCTAACACTTGAGTAAATAACTCTTTTTGAAAACAATTGCTTTTATTGGATCCCACATTTACATATCATAGACGACTTATATGAAAATCAATTATGACTCATATAATAATATTAGATAAGCTTCCCGGATTTTATCATTCAGAAATAAAAATAATATTAACCTGTTCACTTCTTATTATTTAATTTAACTGCACTTTCGTTATGTACACTTATGACTCATATTTATTGTATGATTGTATGTGCCCACCTCATAAAGTCTTGCAACCAATAAAAATATATATAAGAAAGGAGAACTTAATGTGCTAAATTCTGCCACCTTCAGTAGGAGACCACATAACAGATCTAGAATATGTAAAAAGTAATCTATCTGTTGCTGACAGCGTCAGTAATTGAAATGCCAAACGTCTATCTTATAGTAAGAAAACTGATGTCAAATGCATATGCCATTCATCAACGTTCTGGCACAGGTCATCTCCAGAAATCATATGTGCCAAAGAATTATTTACGAAGTGCAATTATATGTATTAGGGGGTAGAGTCACCATATTTATAGACTTGCCTATCATTACTATTGTCTACCAAAATATCTCCAGATATCTTCATGATATCAAATTCTCCTGATGTCTTCAAGATGCAAATTTTTGATGTATTTATAAAATAAATTCAAATTCTATATTGTTATGATATAATGTCCGACTGTGATATGCTACTATGTAATTCTTTATTTATTTCTGATTCTCAGATGTAACGGGGCCGCGGTGGCCTGGTGGTAAAGTCTCGGCTTGTGAGCCGTAAGGTTTCAGGTTCGAGACCCGTTTTAGCAAAGAACCGTCTTGTAAGGGGGTCTATTGCATGTTAAATCCGTCATGCTAAACGCCCTCCCGCTGGTGTAGTGTGGCGTGGAGAGGGGGGGGGACATCTCAAGTGTCGTCCTCGTTATCTGACCGTGGCTCAAAATTACGAGGTCCGTCCCAAAATAGCCCTAGTGTTTCTTTATAACGGGACGTTAATATAACTATCTCAAATGTAACGTGTTTTCAGTGGCTCTACTGGAAATTCCAAATGCTTTATATGGTTATTATAAACACATCTCTCTACACATATTATGGTGTGATAATTAAAGTAAATTTATAATTATTAAAAGAACTTTAAGATCATGAGAATATATTATACATATTTTACTTTTAAAAAAATCGTCTAAAATCGTTTGTACTATTTGCCCACTTTTCCATTATTTGCCAATAAAAATGTTAAGAACTTATTTAATATGGTAGTTAGTGTATTAGCATGCAATCAGTATCAATAAGCAACATTTTTATCAATAAGCAATTAAATATACAAAGTATTTTCTATATCTCAAGGATATTATGATGTTTTAAAACCAGTTTTACGTTAAATTTTTTCTATGTCCTTTACAACCCACATTATTATTTTCTTATGCCCTTGACATTAGAAAAACTTACTTTGTTGCTTTTGATATGCACAGCCCAAAGTCAAATATAAACCAACCTTTCAAAAAAATTTGAATACTCGATGTTGTTGTGAACTTTTATAATGTGAAGTCACTTTTCCACGTGTGTCAAAATTTATTTTACGTTGACACAATTCTCGCTATTCGATATAAGAAGGTTTAACTACATTTTTTAAATCATTTTCCTTATTTTATTATTTTAATCTTCGAAGTAAAAATTGATGAATAATTCAATAGTTCAGAAAGAAATTTAATGCACGCTGCATACTTTCTATTTGTTAAAATTCATAAAATAACTCTATAATTTTCAAAATGGTCGGTATTAGCAACATTGAATATGTTTAAGTCGTGATTGTTTACATATATTTCTCTCCCTTTCTTTACATACAATATATCCATGCAGATCTGAACAATTAACTTTTCTTACAAATTCTTCATCAGTTAATCTTTTAAAAATATTTATGATAATTTTATGTAAGGTGTCTTCACACACTGTTTATAATTTTATTGATTATCTAAATCTGAAATATATATATATATATATATATATATATATTGAATATGTATCTGGAATATATTAATGAAATAACAATTTGTGTCAAATAGAAAATAAAACAATAGTAAAATATATTTTTCAAAAAAAAGTAATTTTCCATTTACATCTGTAAAGGCATCACTTTTGCTAAAAAATATGTACGGTGTGAAAAATAATCAAAAATAATAATAATAATAATAATAATAAGAGAGAAATTTGTAAAATGCGAAAAAAGTAAGGTTATACTCTCTAGGTATAAAAATAATTTGTCTTCTCTGAAAATATCTATGAATAGTATAAAGAAAGGTTCCATATGCTTAAGATTTGAGATACGAAAATTAAATGGTTTATATTTGCAAATGTACATAAAATGTAGCCTTCAGTTTAGAGAAATTTATCCTATAGCTTAACGACTTTTATTTCAAAATTTTTATGAAATTACTGATAAGAGGATCAAGCCTATTCGTCAAATGTTGAAATTCTATAATATTATGACACATATATCTTGTTATTATTCAGCTTTAAGATAAGAGAAGAAAGGTGTTTTTTTTTTTAAATGTTGATAATTGATACTTTATGATTTATATTTTAAAATATTCTTTCAACTTAAAGTTTTAGAGGAATCTGTTTTCTCCTTATTCAAAAATTCCAGAAAATGCCTCAAACATTTTATTGTGCCATTTGAAAGTTGGTAATAATCCTTGTTAGCAAAAAAAAAAAAAATAACATCAGAAAGTGAACATAAAATGATATTAACAAATTTATTTAATTGAAGTAAACATAAACCGTTACAATTATACTCTTTTCAGATTCATATGAAAACATTTAATAGTATGTTTAAAACTCTTTCCTTAAATCTGAGTTCCTAAAGCGTTTTCGTAGCTAAATAAAGTTGCATCCTAAAGAAAACCAAACAAAAACATTGCGTCTTTTAGAAATTCTGCAATGAAATATATTCCGAAAGTTTACGTTTCTTTCCTTATGAAGCCCTTATTATTTTAAAAGCGAGGAACAGAGCCAGATTCGCCTGTTGTAGTTGTAGTGTAACACTACTTTCGTCCTTTTTTAATTAGTTTAAAGTAGCCAGCTGCTTTTGTTCCCGTGCGTTAAGAGTTCTATCATGAATACATATATTTTGTCTAGGAAGCATTGTTAATCATGTCAAATGCTACATTAAGGTATAAAGAAGAGAAAGCGGTAAAGAAAATGAAGATTTAAATTGAAAAAATGCGATCAACATTAGGATTAATATATTTTGCGTAAAAAGAAATAATGCTGCCCCAGATTGCTTAGTTAATTTAAATAAATATTTTAATAAAGATCATGCGCTTATAAAAAGGATTACATTTTTCATATGAAGACATTCTTTATCATAGTTTATGAAAATAAAAGCTATTTTTTTAGTTTTATTGAAAAAGAAAATTAAAACCATATTTGTTAGAAATAAAATAACTAATATTTAATTCAGCGGTAATATCTTTCATGATAACTATATAATATGAATAGTTAATATTATTATATGAAAGCATAAATTTCATTGCTAAAAGTATTTATGTTTATGTCTAACTTTCTATTTATATCCAATTACTACTAATTAAAATATATTGAATTTTTATAATGCACTTCAAACAAGGGTGAGAGTTTGCAGTGGCCTGGTGGTAATGTCTTGGCTTCCGAAGCGTAAGGTCTCAGGTTCGATATTACGAGGTCCGTATCAAAATAGCACTAATGCTGCTTTAAAACGAGACGTTAATAAAACTAAAATTAAAAAGAACTCAAGCGAGTGGAAAAAATTTTGCTTAGTCTACACAACAATGATGATACTGAACTGTATAATTTTTCAGAAATCTAGAAATCCGCCAGTAGAGTGTAAATTCTAAATTATGCTATTTCTGCTCTATAACCCTAGAAAAAGTTTTTCTTTAAAGACTTTTTCAGAAACATTTCCGGTAAGATTTTAACGTCATACATCTTAAGAGTGATAAGCTCTTATAATAATTAATTAACTAGAAAGGGGTAAAAAAACAAAGATAAGTGATAAATTTCTTCTGATTTTGCTAAGTGTAACTAGTTCACTCTGGATATGTGTACAAGAACATAAGGCGGAGATAATTATTTGTTCGTAAGTCTGTAAAAAAGAGCAAGGAAAGTCACTTATCTATAATGAGTTCTGTTCTGTGGTAGAAGATAAGTGTTGATACAAACTATAAGATATCTTTTTGTCTTTTACAACGGTTTTGACTGTATACACACATACACATTGTATTTCTTTTATTGTAAAACGTTGTAGGAGGAACTCAACGAATGAATTTTGCAGTTGTAGGTTTTTACAGATTAGGGTTAAATTTCCTTCACATGCTTGGAAATTTTTGCTGATCAATTTTGCTGAAATTTAGCGCAATCAAATGACACCTGAGCTCGCATACCCCTCCACAAACTTCCACACCACACCAGCGGGAGGACGTTTAGCCACGACGGATTTAACGTGCCTCAAAATCGCTTATACAACGATGTTTTCATATATAGAAAATAATTTCAGAAACGAGCAGCTATGAAAAATTAGAGCTGAAAATCTTATTGATATAAACATTAATACTCTGACATGAAAGATTGTTTTCGCTTTAATGTTAAACTTATAAAATATAACTCTTCATTCAATTCCTATAAAATAAAATCTTTTGAACAGGAAATAAAGAAAAACTACGCTTCCTCAACCTTTTGATTGACATCTTTTAAATTACTAAGCGCGTTATTTTAAGAGCAAACCTTTTTGAATCCATTTAAGATTTTTTTCTTGCTTTTTTTATGCCGAAACACGTTCCATTCATATAAAAAGTTTTCGAGACTTTATTTCATATTCCATAAAATAAAGATTGTTCTGTCCAGAAGGCGTCGATATTTGATTTATTCATTGCATGTATGTAAGAAAAAAAAATATGAGAATGATCACAATGGAGACTTTTTAGACCTATTGATTTATTGAAAAACTATTTTATAATCTTTAAAATAGAATTTTAAAGACTATATGGGAATTCATGTTCAAAATTTCATTTTTAACTCCCATTTTCGTTCAGAAAGCTCTAAAACATCCATTTTGAAATTCAAATGTATTAATCAGAAAGTTTACTGCATTTACCAATATAAATAAACCTTTTTTAAATATGTTTCATTAGCATTGAGAGAAAATAATAAAACAAATTGAAAGTAATGATGATGATAATATTTTTATTCTTGACTTACTACTACTTGAATTATCTACTTATTATTGACTTACTACTACCTGAAAAAATTATTTGATTATTTGTGAAACAATACGTAGATGTAGCATGCGAATTTTCCCTTAAATTTCCTTTTTTCATATTTATTCATACTTATCTACATATTAATAAAAATTGTAATTTTACCTTAACATATCATAAAACAAATATTTCAAAATAAATATATATTTATATATTTTATTTATTTTTAGCAAAATAAATAAATAAACGTTTTAAGTACATATTTTTGTCATCTAGGAAATAAAAATGGCCATAATACAGAGTCGAAGTCCTTTTACTTTCATTTAGGTCTCGTTTCAAAAGTTATTTCTTTCAATATCGTTTTGCCTTCTAAAATATATTAAAAAAATCTGAATATTTTTATTATTTAAGATGCTAGCTCTCTGCACACATAACTGAAAGAAAATAAACGATTCAGAAGCACGCTACCATCAATACAAGTAATACACATGTGAAGAGAAACATGCAATTAATAGTTTATATGTTTTGTGTAATATTACTTCAGAATTGGTCAAACCTTTGGAAAAATGCCATTCTCCTAATTTTATCAGAGTTCATAGTTGTAGAACTTTCTCAGACATGAATGTCTGCGACTTCAAAATGAACATTTAATTTAATTCATTTAAAATAACCATAAATTATTTAATTAAAGCTAATTATCGAAAAAATTATATTTAGTTTTTCTTCCATCTATTCATTAAAATACCTTTTATTTTATCTATGATGTAAATAAAAACATTTTTTTTTGTCATTTACCTTTTTTGAAAACTCCTCTTCGTTAGTTTAATGTAATCATGTCAATATATATAGGAAGACTGCTGTAATACAAGTTTCTTTCCTTTAAAAAATGTTATACCAAAAAAAGAAGTCTTTGAAAGCTTTTCTTTATAACTTGCAAACAATATTTCAATACCAAATATCGCTAAATTGAGAAAAATATTAAAACTATTACAGAATTAGAATTCATCTGATTACAAAACATTATTTAACCATTTTTGATGTAATGTTCTGAAGACAAAATATAATTACATGGAATTGGAATTTATTTAAAATTATTTTTTATTCAAATAAAGAAGGGATATACTTAAAAGTGATGCCATTAAATAAGCTTTATTATTTAAATATAATTTTTTTTCTAACGATTTGCCAAGCATTATTGGTTTTTTTAGAAACATTAAGCTAGTAGATTAAAATTTATTCGAAATTTTTATTTATTACTTCCGATTGAAATTTATAAGAATATTGATTTATTAACGGCAAAAGTGAGTACATGTAAAAATAAGTTTTTAATATCTTTCGTCAAGACCGATTCTAGCTAATTATTTTTTCTCAATATAAGAACTAACTTACTTATTGATTTTCTCTGATTCTCTTTGAAGTTTCTAGAATAATTAAAGTTTTCAGTGATGCACCGATAAAATATATTTATTTTACTATCAAGAATTTTATCATCCAAATATATCTTGCAATAGTTTTAATACTCGTTGCTATTAACGAATCAATGCGAGTTTTTAGTAGTGATATTGTTTGAGTCCCCAATCTCGAAAACGATGAAAAACTATAACAATGCAGACAAGATGATTGTCTTTATATTTTGATTATCTTTCTGAAGAATGTAATTTAATGCACAGGTATTTTTACGCATTCTTATAAATTTTTGTCTCTACTTCTAGATTGAATTTATTTGTTTCGATATTTATGAGACTGAACTTCATTTTATCTTATATTTTTCAATTCTTCATTCCGATAGTTTATTCCAATCCAGTCATAATTTTTCCTATTACTGCTTATTATTTATCTATATACGTATACCCTATTAGAAATTTTAGAGTTTCTTTTATAAGATGTAGTCTGAAAAGCAAACGAGGCTTTATCAAATAATGTTTCTAATCATTTTTAAATATTTGATGTATTAATTGAAACATTTTTAATTAGTATCAAAAGGTTAAATATAATTTCTATAAAATCATAAATTTGTTGAAAATGTGATGTATTTTAATAAAATGAAATGCTTAGTATCATCTTTTCAGTGAAATTGAAAGTATTTCAAATTCTACTTAAGATAAATAAATTACAAGACTTAATGGACAATAAAAGCGTAAAGAAAAAAGCAAATAAAATGCATATTTAAAAAGTAAAAAGATACATATACTATATTTAAACAGTATTATATATATACGCGTATTTATATAAAATTTTTTATTAGCAATAGACACAGGATACAAATGGTAATTAAGAGACATATGTGGCGGTCACTTCTCTACATAATCACGAAACCTGTTGAGGCATTTATCCACCGTTGGACCAATTTGTTTAACCCTTCTCTGTAACAACAGGTCTCTGGCTATTGAGCCAGTTCTCGGCACCTTTTTGAACATCACCGTCTGATATTAACCTTGTTTCGTATAAGTTTCTCTTCAATACCGGGAAAAATAAATTTTCACTGGGAGCCAAATCAAGGCTGTATTGGGATGTGTGGATCCAGACCTCCCACCTAAACGTTTCCAGCAATCTGCCCGCTTCAAAAGAATACCATTTCGCCACCTGTTGTCTGCTCATTGCTTCGACCCCCTTACACTGAATGTACGATGGGGGCACATTTTTGGCCCATAGAAATTGTATCACGACTCACACCTCTGTGCAAGACCAATTTTTTTGCAATTCTGTAAGAATATAATATTAAAAATAATAATAGGAATGTTATTAATTGTGAGAAAGGAATAGTCTTTGAAAATACAGGATGCAGAAGAAAATAGTCTAACTTCCAAATTATATGGAGAACAAGGTGCAGAATTTCATATGATAGAATGACCTCTCAAATTCATATATATGACAGTGAGCGTTATAAGAAATGAATACTTTCAGACCATTCAAAGGAAATATTTACCGTTTTTCTGTATCAGAATTGCTTTTATCTGCACACCAATATATTTTAAATACATAGAATAGGGAAATTGAGGCATTAAGAGAATTAATATTTACTTCTTCTTCTTCTTTTTTTTGTATTGAAGGCAAAATTCTGATGATTTCACTGTAAGATATTCATTCTATCTCACAAAAAAAATTATCTCCTGAAGTATTTATACCACTTACAAAGAAATATTAACCAAATTTATGCAGAAAGAATATTGAAAAGAATAAAAAAAATGGAACCAGGAGCATTTTTCGAAATAAAATAGCGTTAATTAAAATTTTACGTTTCGTATGCACTATTTCACCATAAAAATATTTATATCTGTGTTTCAATTAAACATACACATTTTTATACATATTTTCAATTTAAAGAAATTCATATTACTTTTTAACTTAATTATTAAATGAATTTGTGTTGGTGTTATTAATCTACAAATTTATTATTTAAAGCTTTAAAAATTATATATATTAAATTCATACTGCGGAGGAAAGTTGATGTCAGAATACAGTTAAGGCAGACAAATAATAAAAAGCGAAGCGATTACGGGGAATTTTCATTAATTAAATTCCGAAATATTCAACAGAAAGTCACTTAGTTTTCGAAATAGTTTAACGTCTTATTAATAAAATATCGCTCGATTATTAATTATTGATTTTATTATAATGCATATTTAATTATCGATTGCGTCATGAAGGGACAATTTTTGTCGTTGATTTTCCTTGTTATAACAAGTTATTCAAAAGAGAGGTGACAACCTTTTGAATCACCGATGCTAATAGATTGTAATAAGGAATAGAAACTTCCTTTTCGAAAATTAAATGCATTATCTTGTTACAGAGCGTTTGTAGGAGCACATCAAAGTCACTCAGCAAATATTGTGCGTAGTCTGGATTAATCCAATTTAGCAGCCTTATTTCTAAGAGATATTTGTGGAGAATTAATATACATTGGTATTGCGTGCCCTGCGTATGTTGGTTACCCTGAACAAATTGTCACGTTTGATTTTAATCAAACTATACGCTTTTTTAATACATTTTAATAAAATGATACGAAAAAAATGAATTAGTTAAGAAAAAATTTTAATAGTTTCAAAATGACGAAATGATTTTGGTTCTTTTCCCAGGTTATTGAAATTTTAATTTTTTTATTGCCTGGCAGTCATCACATTTTTTAAAGGGATACATGTAATGCGGTGAAAAAGATAAGTTGAATGTGGTTAGATTTATCAATCAGCAACACTCGGCTTATTTCAATTAGATAATTAAAGGGTTCAAAATATTTGGTGCAAGGACTAATGATATCATAGAACCGTGTTGACATTATCATTTGCAATTAAAAATAATTTTAGAACAAAGATAATCAAACTTATACTAAGAATATTACAGAAATGCTGCGCCCGAGAAATATATAATAACGCAATGAAAGTCCATAAATATTAAGTTCATATAATTTCTGTAGAATTTTTTAAAAGAAGCAAAGATACAATATTACGCTTTATTTTGTATTTATACTCAAATAAGTACCAGCATGTTTTTTAATTAATCGAATGGGACAATTATAAAAAATTTGTATTTTTAGAAGTATTCAACAGTATGTTTTTGCTAACTTACACTGTAGATATGTCTGAATACATTACAGAATCTTCTTAAATCCAGAAAAAATGGTTTGATAACCAAAATATTTTAATGGAAATTTTGGATGAAATCTTTTAGATTTTAATCATTCAATGATGGCTTTTTAAGTAATACCTGAACAAGAAATTCGTATCATAAGAAGACATTGCTACTATTATAACCATTCTGTGAGAAATTAAAACGAAAGTTCGCTTATAATTTCTAACTACAATAATGCTACAGCATTGCATGGTTTCATATTTATGAATTACTAATTACTAGCCGCCTTTGGCGACCAGCCGGTTCGCCAGTATTACCGCTCGCTAAAATTTTCAATTAAATATTTTAAGTAACTAGTCTCTTAATAGATTCTCAAACAGAACATTTTTAATCTTCCAATTTTGATAGTCATACCAAACTTATACTGTTGTTTAGATCGTTTCGTTCAATTTACTATATATATTTTGCTAATTTTTTGTCATTTCCGGTAAAACTTCAACTTTAATTTAAAGTGGAAATGATGAAACTGCAATTAATATAAAGATATTTTTTAATAAAACAAAGCGTTTTATTTTATATACTATCTTTATTGTTATTTATTTATTATTATTATTATTGAATATGAGTATTGCAAACAGAATCGCTCGGTATTTCAGTCTTATGTGGACTACAAAATATTTTTCATAATTTATGTAATATCTGAAACAATAATTCAACAAAAATGTCTCAGATTCAGCATAAAATTCAGTTTTTAGTTTTGCTTTCAAAGGGATTGAAATGAAATCGATAATAATATTTCGTGCCGGCTTATAAATATATTTCAAAAATTACTCAGTGTAAATTTAATGCAGTAAAGTAACATATTCTGAGAAATATTCTGGACACACCAAATTTTAAATAAATGAATGAATGTTTCTATTTTCCACGTTCAATTAAAACTTATTTATGAATTTATGAATGTTAAAAATTTAGAAAAACTCAACATTTTCATAATCTTAAGCCAATTAATCTTAAGAAACCTGCGCGCTGATTGGCGTATTTTCTTTGAAACGATCGATGGAAAATCTATAATTATCCTTTTTTTATTGTATATTGATATTGAAATTTTCATAAATCAGTCAGTTTAAGTGATTGATTTAGTTGATTGGAAATTAACTCTTTTTTATTTAAAATATAAGTGTTTATAGAACATTTTGTTAATCGTGATTTCCACAGCAGAAGCTTTATGTAAAATCAAAAATTCCTTATTTATTAGAGCATTTATTCAATCAAGTTGCATAAAATGTAATCATTTTCCATTTAGACCCTTTTAGCAGATCTGTGTCTTACTAAAGGTTTACAAATTAGCTGTGTGGCCCTGATTTGAATGGATATCCTGTTCATATTAAACAAAACTTGCCTTAAAATAAAATTGATTTATTGGATTAATAATATAGAGAGAGTAAAAGATCATAAAATAATTTTTCTTAAATTTATTTTTTAGAAAAAATAATATTTCATATTTCTTTCCTTTCCTACAGACACGTGCCGAAAATTATATTTTTGCAAATTTCATTTCCAAAAAGATTTAATTTATTTTTAGTTGGAGCTTTAATCAAAGTGATGGCAACACTTTGAAAAAAGCTAATTCATGAATGCGAAACGTGCTCTTGCAGCTTAAATTTTATTTTTATTTTTTACGAAAAAAATTGTTGAAAAATATAGTTAAAATATTTATTTAAAAATTAATTAAAAATAGAAATTTAATTTTAAGGTTAAAACATGGGTATCATTTAAAAAATAAATTTTTGATCTCTAACTTCATGTAAAAATCTTTTTTGTGACGTAATATTTTCGGAAGTTATAGCAGAAGCACGCCAAAATTTCGCTTAATTTTTAAATAAATAAAATTCCAATTAAAAATTCGAAACAATAACCCCAAGGTGCACATTCCCGGTCTCCAAAGTATACACGTGCCAAATTTGGTAGCTGTAGGTTGAATGGTCTGGCCTGTAGAGCGCCAACACACACACACACATATTGAGCTTTATTATAAGTATAGATGTAGATGTCCTGAACTAGTTTTTTGCTGTAATTAATGATACAAACATATCATGACTTCTTTTTTTCTTTGTTGAAATTATAAAGAATCAATTTTAATTGTGACCTAAAGAAAGAACCATTTTTAATTGTGACCGTTCAAGACTATCTTCTATTATGGAACTTTTTTTCTACTTTTAGATTTTACTTTTAAGAAATAGACATTCTTAATTAACTCAGAATAAACCGTTGTATTTTATTATAGTTTTACAATTCCAATATTGACCTGTATCTATTTTAAAAATTTCGAATAAATTCAGTCATACAAAAATACTTTCAAATACTACATCAATTAACAAAAGAAATTAATATAATATTTCTGATACATCGGTTGTCAAAATTCATAAAATTGAATGCTATTTTTTTTATTTATTTTAAAAATGAGTTAAAATGAAATTTTTACATTCGAAAGGAAATAATTGCAATAACAATAACTAAAGAAAAAAATCTGGAACCACTTAATTATTCTCATTACATTCGACACTTCATTTCTTCATCTCAACCCTTTAATTAGTAAATACAATTTTTGAAGAGAAGACTAGTACAATTAATTAATAACAAGATCCGGCAGCTTGCCCTTTGAAGCGATCAGACTTTCGGAGTCCATCAAAACGCGCACATCAAACAGAGTAATCGAGTTGTTTCATAATAAGTTGCCTTCGGAAGTTTCCACGACGGCTCTCGTAGATCATAGACTCGGGCCACTTGCGTCAGAGGCCTGAAAAAGTTTTCGCGGAAAGTAAATTTCGTTTTCCTTTGATCTTAAGCATTGCTCCATTAAAAAGTTATATAAAAACGAAACGATTCATAAACGGCGTGGGTATAATGTTGAAATTCGAAACGGATGATATGGTTCTCTGTAAGATCAAAGCGAATTTTTCGTGATGAGGATGGATAGAAAGAGGAGGGCCTCGAGAAGAAAGTGAAAGTAAAAGAAAAATAGAAAAAGAAGAAAGAAAAATAAACTTTCAATCCGGAAATAAAAATTTGGAAGAATAATGCGGTCTACTCGTGGAGAGAAAGAAAAAAAGTTCTTGCGCACTGAAAGTTAATTAACTGAATAGCTAGAGAAGTTCTGTGAAGGTAGTTTACTTTTTTATTTCTTTTCTTTTCTTTTCTTCCCTCGTCTTTTCTTTTACTTCTCTTTTCTCTCCCTCTTTTCTTTTCGCGGGGGGATACTGTAAATTTTCAGAACCGCCTGCTGTAATTGATATCGCTGCAACTCTTAAGAACTGAAAATTATTGCAAAAACTTTTTAAGGCGAGGAAAAAAATAAAAAGCACTTTTCGTGTAATTTGCTAAATTAAACCCTTTTTTAATGCGTGTATTATGTGTCAAGTTTAATTTAAATTGATCCGATTTTTTTTTAAGGTTTATGTCTTTAAAAATGTAATGTGTGTTTCTAAGTTCACTTTGTGTTATTTTTTGATGTGATATAAAATTGCATAAATTGCATTGGTGAAAAAAAATGAACATAATAAACAGAAAAGAAAAAATTAATGGAAGAGAAGACAAAAAATATTAACATAAGTGTGCTCACCATAGTAATATAAGATTTAATAAATAAAGGATGACAAAAGAAGTCTAAAAAGACTTGAAAACCCCGATATCAAAAATATAAAGTTGTAGCGGTTATATTACTCTACTACCTTCTCTTTTGATATAAGAGGTATCAAGGTATCATTAAGGTATTCCATGGTCCTTCTTGGGGGTCATTATTGATTGTATTCTAGTGAGTGTCATGTATTTTCGTGTTCGTGTTTGTTTTATCTTGTGAAATGGGAAATTTGGAAATTAATTAAATAACTGCCCCCGAAACTCGTCATATATTTTCATCTACTTCATAATGAAGCTATAAGGAGACTTGTCCCTCTACAAGGTATAATTAGTGTCCAATTTTATAAAACATTTCATATATTTTTTCAAATATAAAATGCTCCAGCTTAAATTCCCAAGCAAAAAATTAGTTTATAAAAAATTTCTTTAACTAGATTTTAATATAAGAATTCTATTGTATCTTTAATTATTATATTCTAAATTTCCAAACTTAACCATCCAGGGGAAATAATATAGAAAGGTTTTAATTAGTTTCATTCACTGCTGAGTAATCGGCGATTTACTTCAGAATGCTATTCTCAGATGAAGTTTGTCTCATTTTAAATTTATCTTTTGGGAGAAAATTTCATAATAATATACCAAGAATACATTATATATTGATAGATGTTTTTCGATGCGAATTAAACAAAATTCAAATAAGTTTTGTCCCAAATTTGAAATTTTTAATTGTTTACCTAAAATTTAAAAGACATTTTGCAAGAAATAAAAAAAAAAGCTTTTCTTTAGAAAGAGCTATATTTTTAAAATAAAACATGTAAAATTCGAATATTGCGTATTGTTTTCATTTCTATAGGTATACGAAAAAGATATAGTCATAACTGCATAGGAGTAATCTAAGGGAATCAAGCAACAATCTGAATAACAGATGAATTACACAAGTTTTTTTTTTCAAATGAACCAATTCTGAGAATTGAGAAGAATCTTCTTTTAGATCAAATGATACGTAATTTAAACAATTGTTTTAGATTAGACATTTCGGTTCAGATATGCGTAAAATATTCAGCTACTCGAGAGATAAAAGATGAAGAATAATTCTGAAAAATTTCAAAATATCAAAAGTTTTTTTTTTAAACAAAAAATGTGATTATAAAGATTCAGATTTGTTTTGCTACTGGACAACAACATTAAAATTTGATGACAAGTTTTGTGATGGAAGAAATTCAACCACAGGATATATTCGAATATTAACAATTCGTATGATATCTGGAGCGCTTAGCTGGAAGACCAAAAATTATTTCACAATAATTATATTTATTCTTTAACCATAGACAGAAAAATATGATATTTTAAAATTCACTTCTTAAACTTTTTTTCTCATTTTTCCGATCTTTTTTTTTTTCTTAATGTATGGCGAGGGACTTACCTGAAATATGTGTTGTCCAAATTCCGTATCATTCGGAATCAATTCATTCAAACAAACTTGCTCATGACTGAAATTCAACTTAAATAATGAGCAACTATGGCACTTATAAGCAGGCAGCATAATATTTTAATTTTAGAATTTTTTGATTTAGTAGCATTTGAAATGCTGGAGAAACCTAGCATGCTAAATTAGAAATACATTATTTTAAAAGAAAAAGTATAATTGTAAATTCTCTTCAGTCCTTCTTAATTCACTTTCACAAATTAGAATTAAGAAGATGAAGTAAAAGTCTATAATAGAAGCATTTTTATTTATTGTTATAAAAATGTAATGAAATCAATAGCTTTTAATTTTTATTCGTTTTGATTTTTTTCAAATGCTTGAATCGCATTCCATTGTTATATGAATAAGAATTGTAAAACTCCATTTCGGAATAAAAGTTCAAGTTATCTGCATCACATTTCATAACATCTAATTGATTTATGTCACTTCCTGATTCTATATAAACTTAAACTTCCTATATCTAATGTCAGAATGCATATATGGATCACTATTTTTCATTTCCTACATCGATATATATTTATATTCGATATGCATTTATCTAAAGTTATAAAAGAAAACTTGTAGATTCATTATTTTCAAGACTTTAATAAAGAAGAAAATAGAAAAATATTTAATATGCATTTAGCAGAATAAAAGGAAGAACGAGAAAAAGAAGAAAAATGTTTTACGATTGCTTCTCATAAACGAAATATTCTCGGAGACTACCTAAATAAATTTTATTCCTCTCTCTCCATGAACAAGCAACACATGGACTTAATTATACTGTAATTCAACTTCCCAAAGTAGATAGCCATATAATGAAAGACTTCCATAAGTGAGCGAAAGCAATCGATGAAGTTTCTACTTTTTCAGGATATCTAGCGGGACTCGCACAAAACAGTATATCCTCATGACTATTAGCATGTTTATCAACATTGGCAATGATTAATAACTTCCCTTAATTGCAGCTCATTTCGGTCTGCCATTTGTTATCGGCACCAGTTTTGAAACGTGTAGAAGAACTAACAAAACTCTCCAATGGCGACTGCCTCTCTCTACTCCTAGCAGCAGCTGCTGGTTCCAGATAATGAGACTGCGAGTATTGTTTCTTCCCGGGTCACGTCTGCATAAATCACACAACAGTCGAGCTACACTCCTACCATACAAATATTCTTTCTGGGAACTTTGAGTCGATATGTCTTAGAAAATTATTGATGTCTTTTGACGCAGCGTAGGTGGGAAAAGTATCTTAAAATTATAACATGTTTCTATTCTTTTTTTTTTCATGGAACGAAAGGTGCTTTCCAAGAATCTTCGAATAAATTTTGAATGGCGCCTTTACATGTTTAACTTGGTATTTTGAAAAATTTCACGTATGTTCATGCATATTTAAATGAGTAGTTGTAAACTTCAGGTCTTGGAATTATTTAATTCTTTCACTCATAAATAAAAATGAGTTATTATTTCAAACATTTCGAATTAATATTCTAAACTATAAACGGAATTTAATTGTTGTTTGTAAAACTTTGCACTATTAATAGTCTTTTGATGGTGAACCATCTTAATTCCTAATATTTAATTTTGATGTTAATTATTCGAAATATTATATATTTACAATATTCTTCTTATATCTTCTTCTTATCTTAATTCTTCTTAATTCTACAACAGATTTTAAGGTGGCATGATAAGCTAGCCCTGGGATTATGACTCGTCATTAAAGTCTACCTTTGTTCAAAAAACTCTTTCATTTTGCAATTAATCCCTAATATTAAATTAATGCGATTCTTAATACATGAGAAATTATGAAGTTATGTCATTAAAATCGATTTATTTTTCACTCTTTATTGAAATAAAACCGAATTATAAGCATCTTTTTTCTCTTTTTTAATATCTTGGCATTCTTCTTAAGTGACTGCTTCTTATAATATAAATGCCATTGTGGTTTGCATGCATATATGTGCGTTTCCCTTTCAATCCTAAAAAATTGCTTCATTCAACTTTTGCACACTTATTATTAGAAACACTAGAAATAATGCTGTAAATTTGCTGGAGCTCAAAAATTTATTCAATTAGATAGAAATTATTTAAAATTGTGCTTTTTCCCCTCAATAACTTGAAGGGAAATTATTTTAGTAGACATAAAATTTTTATGATTTCAGTAATGTTATTTTTATTTATTCATTGCATCGCATTCATTTTTGAAAACGTTTTAACACATTAATGTTAATTTTGAACTACTCTACCATTACATTTTAAAGCTTCTCTTTTATTTCAATACATTTGCCGTGAAAAAAAACCAAAAACATTTGTCATGATGTTTATACTAAAGCGCTCCTACTTTAATATATTATGCGATAAAGGATTTTAATGCCAAGCAACACCAGGTTAATCAACTAATTACTAATAAACAGAAACCTGCAAAAAGAAGGTAGCTATAAAACTACTTTTTTTTGTTTCCTTTTAATTAATCACCACTGGGCTCCAGCATGTATGCCAGATTATGTCAATGGCAAAATAGTTTGTATGACATTCGAAAAAGCATATGATGAGTGTTTTTTAAATATTTTCACGAATTCTTCATACTACATTCGTGAAAACGCTATTTAGAATTTTTTTTTAAATATACTCATGCATCTCTCATTATTATAAATAAATTTTAACATTATTTAATGCATTCGTTGAACATATTCAAATGTTAAACATATAAATGTAGCTGCTGTAAACGTGTAACTGTTGTTAGTGAAATCACCACATTATAAACTGCTGTTCATGATATTAAAATCTTTTATTTTATAAAATATTATTAAAAAAATCTCAAAATTTAATTATTTTTATACTTTGTGTAAAATAGAAGAAATGAAAAATATTACCAAATATTAAAAATTGCATATGAGACTTTATTTCTTGCATATGTTACAGTCAATGTGAATAATAGGTTATTATTAATAGCAACCGATCATTACTACTAATAATAAAACTCATTAGTATTAATAATAAACGATTATTCACACTGACATTAACATATACATTTTTGGCATATTACACTTACATTCAATCCAATTTCATTATTGAATTTTATTCACAAAATTGAAATATCAACTTAATAGTTACAGGGGAAACTAAGCTTCACATAAATCAAGAAGTAACAAATTTAAAACATGCTTTGATGGAAACACCTGTAAACAAATCCTTATACCATAAAATAAATCTTCTTGATGCAAAGACTTGGCTTTAGATCTGTATAAAGGTCTATAGTCAGTTTCATTTATTCAGTACCTCTTTCTGTAAGAAAACTGTCGAACGAAGTTAGGGTTCCATGACCAAAATGCCTAAATAAACTTGGCTAAGTAAACACAAAGACCAGCCACTATAGAGATGCAATGTTTAGGGAGACCTTGTGAATAAACGAAGCTCAAGAGGCAGACCAAAAGAAATAAGACCGATACAAAGGAGGAACAGAAAACGCTGGAAACAGAAAAACAAAATATAGTGCAGCTAATTGTTTGGTCAGCGATCTTCAAAACCTCTGGAGACCATGAATGTTACTGCGGGTTCCCATGATTCGGGTAATGATCCTGTGATTAGGTTTTATTAACTTTCGCATTTGTTTTAGGTGAATTAAGCAATTCTTGAAGCAACCATTACTTAAGAAAGAAAAGACTATATTTTAAACGAAAGATAAACTAATAGGATAAATTAAATACATCAGAGAAAACAATGCGATTCTTGTATTCGAAATTCTTCGCAGAAACACCTGAGTTTCTCTGCTGCAAAAACAAAATGTCGTAAGAAAAACCGTACTATCAAAAAAGTGAAAAGATATTGAGTCTAATTTAATATAGATTTTACATTTAAATAGAACAATACAACAAATAATTCTTTATCCGAAATATCTTTAAAATGACAAGGAATACATTTACCTACTATGCAGTGATTAGGTTTTAGTAACGTTCGCGTTAATTTTAGGTGGATAAAACAATTCTTGAAGCAACCATTACTTAAGACAGAGAAGACTATGTTTTAAAAAGAAAGATTATATTGAATTAAATACATTAGGCGAAACAATGAGATTCTTGTATTTGATATTTTGTGTCGAAACTCCTTTCACCGCTGCAAAAACATAACAAAAAAATCAAAATTACAGAAGGAATATCGCATTATCAAAAAAAAAGCGAAAATACATTGATTCTAACTTAATAGAGATTTTACAATTAAACAGAACAATAACAGCAAATATTTCATTATATGAAATATTTTTAATGACAAGGAATACATTTACATATTTTCCTGTGGTTAGGTTTTTTAATTTTCGTATTAGTTTTAGGGGAATAAAGCAATTCTTGAAGGGACCATTACTTTAGAAAGATATAATTCCTTCTTTTATAGAAAATATCTTTCAATTCTATGTTTTCATGGAAAGGCTAACAATTAGGGTAAATTAAATATATCAGAAGAGACAAAGAGATTTTTGTATTTAAAATTCTATGGTGAAACTCTTGAGCCTCACCGCAGCAAAAAAGAAAAAAAAAGTCAAATTTGTGGAAGGAAATCCGTATTTATAAAAAAGAAAAAGGATAGTAAATCTAACTTAATACACTAGTTTTTCCTTTCAACACACCAATACAACAAATACTTATTTATTCGAAATAATTTTATTATAACTAGTAATACGTTTACCTATAAATCAATTATAAAAGATTATAATTATAAAAAATTATAAAGATTATAATTGAGAATATAAAATATTATAAAGAATATAAAGGATTAATTATGAACTCAATTATATAGCCATTGATCTTTAAATTATAGTATCAAAAATTTATTTTTTAAACGTCCTTCAGCGGCAAAATGACGAGTTATTAAATTCTGAATAATAATTGTATGCTATCAGAATCGCCTTGTTTTGTTTCGTTTTTGTTTTTTTCAAAAGATTATTTTTTTTATATCATTGCACACAACGGATTTTATAAACGGTGGCATTTGATATAGAAAAAGGTTAATCTAGTGCTTTCAAAGCTAAGCTGAGAATAAAAGTTATACTTAAAAATACAATATATCAAAAAAAGTGTATCCGCTATATTTCAAATATTTCATTGCTCTAGAGTTAATCGAATTTGAAAAGAATAATGTTTTTACCTTCCTTCTATTTTCGATTCTAACTAAAATATATAAAATTTCTTTAAAAATTAAAAGAAAAACATTTCACAGCTAGTTTATTTCAAAACTAAGATTGTATCTGCAATAAGATAGTTAAAAATTACAGAAATTGCAAAATTGGAACATAGAGCAAAAACCATCAAACAATAAATAGAACTGAAGATGTTCGTGTAAAGTTTAATACACAATTTCTATTCCAACAACATATAAAATTATTTAGAAAAATGTATTAAATGTAAAAAGTTTCTATGTTTGACTTTTTCATTTTTTTATAAAAATATTTCTACTTTCTTAGTTATTCAGAGATTCTTCTCCCAAACCTAGATGAATATACTTTAACATCATACTCTCAAATGTCACAAGATAATTAAAAAAATAATATTTTAAATAACAAAACATCCAAAATACAGAACCCCAAATTTCAAATTAAAATGTCATTTTGATGTAACTGTTCTAAAAGTAATGCCTTCTCTCTTTCTTAATTTAACTTTAGCAAAGATAATCATATGTTGAATAATATTAATAAAATAAGCAGAATTGGCCTTCACAAAGATAAGCATAGATAATGTAACTGGAATGGGCGAAAAGATTTGAAATTTAAACACATAAGCTTCTTCCCCATTGCGGTGATTCATTTATAAGACAATGTCGTCATTAATAAAGCAATTCATATTGATTCATTTTTCAAGCGTGATAAAATTACCAAGTCCTTTTGTTCACTGTACCTGAAAATCATCGAAATCTAAAGCACAATTTCACAATGGTAGTGAAACTATGGAACAGAATTATTTACTTGCTGTTTGACTCCCGCTGACGAGTACCTCAGACATGGAAGGATGAGTTTCTTTCGGAATGGTAGTTGCTTCTCGCCTCTCTTATGGGTACAGAAATGGTGTGGGTCAATCAACTCTACAGATGATGGGATATGTATCCTACTAGAGGGGTTGTGCCATGGCCTTTGAACTTTAAATCCAGTTTATGTTGTCGCACCGTCCGTTCATTCAGATTTATCCGTGTGCCTTCCTGCGTACCGTAGTAGCTTTCTATGTTCTCTTGTTGTTTGAACGAGTTTTATTTTATCCTTAGGAGTGTCAATGACATGCATCAAATGCCTTATTTTTAATACTTTGATTAAATATTTCATTCTATGATTTTAATGGACGCAGTAATAGCAAAATCATTGCTTCAATTTTGATATCGGTATTTCACTTTCATTAAGGGGTTGTGAGATTTAGATGACTGCAGTATATAAATTACTATTCAGTATATAAATTAATTCAATTTCCATGATTAAGGTGTATGTACGCACTTGGAACTTCAAAAATCGTTCCAAATATCGAATATTTTTTTATTGCCTCAAAATGTCCTCTGATCCTTTAGCTTTCAAATAATACCAAGATGTTGTCAATATTCGTAATATTTCTCGAGTTATAAGGGTTCTTCTTAAGATATTTTCACAAAAAACTTCAGTTTCGGTTTCTAAACCAGATGCAAACAAACAAAATTTCATAAATTTTACTTGAGATTTTATGCTTTTTTTAAAGAATTATTTATTTAAAATATGTTTTATTACATTCCTTCTGTTTGGCAACGATATTTAACTGTAAATTTAACTGGATTATGCGAATTTTGTTTACTTTTTGAAAGTGTATTTTCGTGTGCTTTTTCCTCGTGCTTGTGATAATTTTTTCGCTATTCTTACAATAAAAAATGGGTTCTGCAAGTCGTAATAAGCGTCCGAAGAAAAAACAGTTTGCTGATAATCAACATACAAAAAGAAAAGAGTCTCTCGATTCTGAAAATTTATCAGAAATAACATCTGTTTCGAAAACTAAATTAGGGAATATTTCTCATAATGCAGGAATTAATGATGCAAAAGGAGAGTGGTTTTTTTTGTTTTTTTTATAGAAATTGACTGCGTCAACCAACTATTTTCTTTTTTATACTGCCTTAAGTGTTGTGACAAAACATTGTATGTTCAAAACAGTACTTCCAAGAAAATGGGATGCTGTGTCCAATTAAATCTTGTATGCCACAGCTGTGATTTCATTAGTGATTCATGCACTACTTCAAAAATACATGGTCAGTTTTATGAAGTAAACAGACGTGTAGGGTATGCCATGAGGCAAATAGGTAGTGGTCATAGAGAAGCAAGTCAATTCATGACTGTTATGAATTTGCCTCCTCCACCAAATCCTATTCCATATAATAAACACATGAAAGCTTTGCTGAGTGTTTAAAAACCACTTGCTGAAGAAACTATGAGGTTGGCTGCCTATCGTGGTAGACAACTAAATGAAACATCTAAGTGCGGAGTATCTGTTGATGGAACATGACATAAACGAGGCTACTCCTCATTAAATGGAGTTCTGACAGCTCTTTCTGTCGATACAGGGGAAGTCCTTGATGTCGAAGTTTTGTCGAAAGATTGTATTGGCTGTCGCAAATGGAATAAAAAAGATAAATCTTCTGTTGAATATCAATTGTGGAAAGCTGACCATATTTGCTGTATTAATTATCACGGTTCATCAAATAACATGGAACCCATAGGTGCATGAAGAATTTTTCAGCGGTCAGTGGATACAAGGGGATTGCAGTATAGAGAGTGTTACGGAGATGGTGACAGTAAAAGCTATAAAGCAGTGTGTGAGCTTGACCCATATTGTGGTAAAAGTATTAATAAGAAAGAATGCATTGGGCATTGCCAAAAAAGGCTTGAAACTGCTTTGAAAAAACTAAAAAAAAAAAAAAAACAGTCAAAGGAATAGGAGGAAAAGGGAGGCTGACAGATGCTAAAATAAATAGAATGCAAAATTATATTGGTCTTGTATTGCATAATAACACTGGCTCTGTAAAGGCAATGTCAGATGCAATTTGGAGCACATTTTACCACCTTAGTGCTCAGGATACTCATCCGCTGCATACTAAATGTCAAAAAGGTAGTGACAGCTGGTGCTCATTTCAACGTGCCACTGCTCATGGGAAGCAAAATTCATATAAACATAAAGAAGGATTGCCATTGAAGATGCTAAAATACATCAAACCAATTTATTTAACTTCTGCAGAAATGCTAGAAAAGTGTCTTCATGGCAAAACGCAAAACACCAACGAATGCCTTCATTCCCTCATTTGGAAACGGTGCCCCAAAACTAAATTTTCAGATATCGATGTTCTGAAACTTTCAGTTTTAGATGCAGTTCTGCACTTCAACAGTGGTTATAAACCAAAATTGGAGATTATGAAGCGGATGGGTATTATTCCAGGATATTTCATGGTGGAAGGCATAGTCAACAGAGACAAACTAAGAATATCTGAAAGTTTGCTACTGTCAACACCACTGCAGAAGCAGAGAAGAAAATGTTTACGTGGCATCAACAAAATAAGAAGATAAAATAATTGAAAAAGAAGGAGTGAGCTATTGTTCAGGATGTTTTTATTGTTTTAAATAGTAATTTTTTTGGCATTTTTTAAAATATATTATAATGAAAACATACTTTCAAAACTTTAAACATATTTTCTGAAGAATATTATTTTTCCACTATGTTGCTTCATTCAAACAATCATAACTCAACAAGAAATTAATCAAATACAATAATTTATATATCAAAATAATCTGTATGAAACAGTGGATGTTTTGTACCTCAATCAAAGTTATATTTATAGAAATAAATTTTTAATAGCTGTTTGAAAGTTAAAATTATAGAAAAAATCTCACTTTTTCTACTCATCATTAAAAAAAAAATGTAAAAAAAAACACACAACTATATATTTTTATAACTTGATTGAGGCAGACAACATGAAGACTAATATTAGGCATAATTTCCAACTAGAATTGTGTGATTGTACCTATTAGAATTTAAGATATCATGTTTCAAAAAGTATGCTAATTAGCTCATTAAATATTAATGAATTAATTGTGTAATATGTTTCTTTCTCATTGAAATGAGCTTAAACACATATTAATGATTTACTGTAAAAAAATTGGATTTTTAAAGTTAAAATTCAAAAAAAAAAATCTTTAAGTGTATACGTACGGCTTAAGCAAACAAATGCCATCTGATTTCGTTGTTTATTCTATGCACATTGAAGCTATATTTGAATGGTTTCTTATAATTTATTAAAATACTTTAATGATAGCAATTTTAATTTAGATGTTTGTTTTTTCATTGAATTTATTTCTATTATTTATTATCATATTGATTATTTTCTGTCTGATATTAGGATAGAACATTTTTCTTGTAAAAATTCACAGTGAACACACAATTCAAAAATCCCGAATCTCTTATTGATTTTGATATATTAAAGGAAGCTGTATGATTCATTATGTATTTAGTTTATTGGCTACGTTGTTTCATTTAGCACTGCATTTTTCCAATGAAGGAATTTTTTCAAAGACCAAGTTTCTTATGTAGTACCGAGACCTGGAGACAAAATGCTGTTAACATAAATTACTTTACAATGCTTAGAAAATTGGGACTTATGATGATTAAGTTTGGCAATTAAAGCAAAGTATTAGCTCATCAAAACATTTTGGTCTAGAACTTACAGATTTGCATTTAAAATATTTCGATACTATCAAAACATTTCCTCCACTCTAGACACAAAATGTATTTGTTTTAGCCACTCGCTGCACTGATATCTGTAGAGATGCTATCGATTGAACCAGTCTGAAGTCTCACCTTTTCACTCCCTTCGCAACAAAATCCTTCTTCATTTCGGACAGATTTCGAGAGCACCATAAATACAACCCTTTATTAATAACAAAAGCTCTCTTCTACTTTTGAAATGATAGCACATGCGCCCTCACTTTCCAATGAATCAAGCTTAATTGAACTTCCTTGACCTCAATTGGACAGGGATATCGACATCTGGCATAGATCCAGGACTCGGCAACAAAATAGGCACCGCACCGAATGAAGTGTCAGTCAGTCATTCGTTCAATTTGTATACGGCTTGATTCTTTTTATTCGAAGAAAGAGTAATGAATTCTTCGTATTTCCTTCCACACTTCGTTACGTTATTCCCATTTTGTGTTTCGAAGCAGGAAACACACGAGTAAACTTTTATTAGCATCAAAAGTATTGGATATCAGAAACTGAAAGTTTTATGTCGCACATAAGTTTATGTAAAAATCTTCAGGGTTATTTGAAACCATCAAAAACGGTATTTGCTTTATTTATTTTTAAAATAATAACAAGCTTGTATTCTTTGAAAATAAATGGTATTAAGGTGTTTCGTTATTTCCCCAAAAGCAAAACTATGAAAACGGTGAATAAACGGAATAGAATAAATATGAAACGGAATAGAATAATATGAAAACGGAATAGAATAATATGAAAACGGAATAGAATAATATGAAAACGGAATAGAATAAAATTTAAGCATTAATTAATTACAATGGGCTACTATCAGAATTTTCAACGTATGTAAATTCCACTTATATTAATTTTCGAATTTTAACATTTTGCTAAACATCACAACATCAGAAAATATGAAATTTAAACATCTAGAATAGAGATAATATCTTAGTAAAATATTAATTAAATATTCAATAACCTCAATACCATAGATAGTTCTATAAGAGGATTAATTCCCTTAAAATTTCGACTAAATCGCCTTTAAAATTTTATAGTCAAAACATTCCTTTTGTTAGACAATTTTTGCCTAATATCTTATTTAGTTAAAAAGTGATAATATTACATATTAAAAAAATCGGATAAATACGTAGGAAATTAAAATAAACAGGAATGAAATATCTAATAATTTATTTTGAAAATCAGGATTATATAATAAGTAGAAACCAATATTTTTTTATTCATTTTATGATTTTTCAAACTGGCATAATTATGAGTATTTAACTTATTGTTTAGTATTACAGTATTGTGCTAAGTACATCGATTAAAAATTATTATTTTTTTTAAAGAAACCAATTGTACCTCAGGGGAAATGTGACAAAAACCTTTCTCAAAGTTTAATTCATCGCTAATTATACATTTTATTCATTAAATAGTTAATTACCTCCTTGAAAAATTATTCGCCTTATGAGACGATTCAATCAGTAGGCCATTTACGAAATCTTCGTAATTGTTGAAGTGTTGCTATAAAGGCAGCATTTCAGCTATTACGATCGACAAAAACAAGTGGTAATCTGAAAAGGCCAAGTTCGGTGAATACATCGGATGGGGCAAGAGTTCCCTCGATAAACGTCACAGACATCTATCGCTGTGTGGGAGGTGGTGTCATCTTGCTGCAAAACTCCATTTCCGTTTCCTTCTCTTCCGTTTTTTGATCCAATCTAAAAACTTTTCGATGAGTGCATGGATCAGATAGTTTATGACAGCGAATGGCAGCGAATGTCTCACTTCACTGACGAAACTATTGGTATATCACGCCCTCCTGATCCAATCAAATGCATACGGACGGAATCGTCATTTTTTAAACGTCTAAGCCAACATGTACTTGTCTAGCATTAGGGTATTATCACCGTAAGTTTTCACAAACCTGCAACGTTTTTTTTTTCTCTCTCATATTCCTTTCGATGGCATAAAAAAATAAGTGCCTTGCATTTTTTATATTTCGTTTAAAATAAAACATGGTTACTACACAAGCACAATATCGGTTGTACATCAATGTTGTTTTGACAGATATTTTCCTAGCAACAAACTGACATAATAGTAAAGACTGAGAACCATCCCTTTTCAAGAAATTAAGAATCATTACTAATCATTTATATATGGCATACTCAGTATTTATAATAAAATATGAAAAAAGTTCTTCCAAAAATAATTTTCTCAAATTGTGTTAAAACAGTTAAAGGAATTTATAAATGGGACAATTAAACGAAAGTTGGACAAATGAGAAATATTTCGTAATCCATGAAATCATTTTATCGTGATTTTGATTGATGCATGGGTTATGAAAGGAGAAAGCAAATATATATATGCCAGAGGATAAATTGAAAATGTTTTCTAGAAAAGAGAAAATGGCGCAATTGCCTTCTACACACAGATTATTAAAAAAAGTCCTGTTGAGATATTTTTTTTACAGTCAAAGTAAAAATCATACAGTATTGAAATTTCGCTTTGGGTTAGACTGATATTGAACGAAAGTAATACTCTTTGAATCATAATGTCCCGATTTCAGATATTATGATTAGTTATATTAAATGTTGTATATTTTTAATAATATTTAATGTTCAATTATTCTTTTCCTAATTATTAGTTATTTTCAGATTAAGGCGGTTGAAACAAAAAAAAGGAAGAAATAAAAACGTTAATATTTTTATATATATGTATATATTTTTTTTATTTTGAATAATTTTCTGATTCAAAAAAATGTTCATACCGAAACATTTTATGTCTTAGAAATTTAAGAAATGCGAAAATATTAATTTATATATTATGTCAGTTCCTTATTTCCCCGTAAGATGAACGACGCAAAAAAAGATCTTTTTGAAAACAGCATTAAATACAACAAATAGGAGAAATTATTTATTAAAAAAGAAAAAAATGACAGCTCACGAAAAAATTAAAACTAGGAACTCTAACCATTCATATGTTGGGGCTTATAATTCGGATATAGGGACTTTAAGAAGCCAAAGCATGCAATAATATCAGTCATATTTTAAAATTAATTATTTAAAAAGACGAATGTCATAGAATTGAAGGTTAAATTTAACAAATAGCGTTTCAAAGAAATATCGAAGAATGTTACTCAAAGAATACACCTCGCAGGCGAAACATCAAAAGAATACCATAGTCATTTTGTTATATTTAAGGAAAGAGTGCAAATTCTGTGCAGTTTGCGCTATTGCGTTTTTAGACCTTCTTCATAAATAAAAAATTAATATATGACGAAAGAAATATATGATTATGATAATAGTAATAATTAAGTTTGTTCCACCATATCCATTTATTTTTCTGCTTTAGCTGCGCTGACATGCCATAAAACGCAGTTTGTTTAATCAATTATATCTACTATACTTCGAGAAGTTAATTACATCACGTGCGCACAAGTAATTTATTTTCAGTATCATTGATGTTGAAACGTATTTTTAACAATATCCCAAGATATTGGCTTTGTATGTGAATATTTACTCAGAGTTATTGACCGAGGAAAAAGTCGAAGACGACGAAATAGTATTCTAGTGTTCCCATGCATTGAAATTCAAAGTCATATTTTGAAATATTGAAATTTATTTTTGCGGGATCGGGGAAAATGCAAAACAAAGCGTTTTTTTCATTTTGATTTAAAAGAGTTTGAAATATTTTGATTACATGATATTTTATTTTTATGTTTTCAAATTGCTTTTCGATTTCAAAATTTTTCTTAAATCATAAGCATTTCATTTGAAATGATTTGAATAAACATGATGCAGAAATAACTTATCGTTTCAAAATAGTAAATATTTATGAGCGTCTAATACAATAACAGCTTAAATTGTTTTTAATGCAGAGAAAAATAAATTTTTCATAATAATAAAATGATTACTTATGTTTTAGGCCAACTTGTTTCATTTGATTCTCCAATTGATGACAACTGTTGATTAAATTAAATCAATATTTAAAAATTAAGTAAAATATTTTATTTAACAAGTATTATGAGTATTTTCTATATGATCATGACAGCTCCTTGAGGTTGTAGGCAAAAACGGTAAGAATTTCCTATTATTGTATACTTTTCTTTTATTAAAGCATCATGTTTTAATTAGATGCAATATAATGCTCAAAAATTGAAATTAAGTCAAATTTAACATATTCTATGGAAATAGTATAATAAAGCAAAAGAGGTAAATCATCTAATCAGGCATAATTGGAAGTGAAAAATAGTGATAAACAGTGATATGAAATTGCAGCAATCCAGTATTAAATAAAAAATTCTGTCATAAAGTCGCACATTATGGAAAATAGTGTTCAAGATGTCTAATGAATGCTTCATTGATTATACTTCGAATTTTTTTGCCAAAGAAATTTTTAAAAAAGCATTAATTTACTAATTTAATTTTAGTAATTTTTCTGTCTTATCGATAGAATGGGAAGAATGTCCAAAATCGATAGAATGTCCAAAATCAATCTAGAAATCTTGAGGGGTTTTTCCAAGACAAAGTGGAATTGTTCCCAAGCCCTGAATTCATTTTTGTCTCGTTCTTCAATCATGCCCTTCTCCAAGAAATATTAACTTCATCAAAATTTCTCAACTCGTATTCAACACCAAACTCTCCATTTTTCATTATTCTGCAATTTATAGTTATTATTTTCTGCACTCTGTGTAAAGATTTAAATTTACTTTTCTTAATATACGTATGTCCATTCAACTGCCAGGGACATATTTTGTGTCACAAAGTAAAAAAAAAAAAGAAGAAAAAAAACAGACTTATTAATAAGAAATATATAAATGTGT
The DNA here is from genome assembly GCA_026543865.1 of Argiope aurantia. NCBI lineage: Eukaryota > Metazoa > Arthropoda > Arachnida > Araneae > Araneidae > Argiope > Argiope aurantia. The sequence continues at coordinate 168,022 of JAPMOR010025117.1, read as the reverse complement.
CAAAATATATAATCATGAGATATTTTTTAAAAAAATCTTTAATGAATACATTTAAAACCAATCGAACATATCGGAATTTGCTTCAACATAGTTACGAGAATTCTGTTGTACATCGAGCTGCGGCAAAAACCAAAGCTTACGATTACTTAAAGCGCTCGGTGACAATAATTCTCTTCCGAATACCAATGTTTTTTCGACGCTCAAAAGAAACACCAAATGCAGTTCTCCTCAGAATACTAAATGGAAAGCTCCAAGGCATCAAACGAGTGAAGAAGAAAAAAATATCCTCACTCAGAAAACAGCCTCACAATTTTTTTCCGTTACATTTCTTAGTGGAAACGCATCCAGAGAGCAAAATATTTCCTGAAAATAAAAAGTTTTCTTACAGCTATTTTATTTCTATCCCAGCATACCGTATATCCGATCTGCTTCCGCGATTGGCTCCATTTTTCAAGGAATACCCTTCAATCCCTGGGGCTTCAAAAACACTGGGAAATGTTAGATCAAAAAATAATTTTTCATTTCCAAATTAGTTTTTACGCTCATGCAAAAATAATCCTGTCAGGAGTTTGCTGAGATTCCCGTTTTAAAAGAGAGTTCCGTGGATAGAAGGTGAGTTTGGGTCTCTTCTCTCTCTTACTCAGAATGTGCATTAGTAAATTGCTGGGCTCGGCATTATTTCTTTCGCATTGATTTTTTAATTACTCGCATTATTTATTCAAATAATGGATAGCAGCGGGAAGCAACCACATTTCCTGCTGTTGTGTATAATTGATAAGGAACGCATATTTCAACGCTAATTATTAAAAATTTTGGCTTTTCCTTCTTGTATGTGCTTTTGTTTACCATTTCTGTGCCATCGGATCATTTTTCAATTAATCAGCTTACACTCATTTTCATTATCTTTTGATAAATATTTGATATAATGATAACAAAAGAAACGATGCGTCTTGTTTATAAAAAAAAAATGTTTTTTAAAGATTGAAACGAGATTTATTTAGGAAAATCAATATTTTTCGTCATTTTTCAAAGACATTAAAGAAAGTGAAAGAATTAACGAATTTATTTTCTTCATAAACGTTAACATGAATATTTTGTCAATAAAGGCAACAAAGGTAGCAGATATGTTTGTCATATTTTGAAAGTATGTGATATACTTTGATTTTTCAAAAAGGGAACATATGTGTTCTACTAAACAGATCACTGAACTTCGGCTTTCAAAATTTGACACATACATATTTTGAAAGGTTGAAATGTATTTGAAGTGTTGGATATAGAATTTCAATTAATTAAAAATGGAGCGAACGTTTTGCGATTTTCTTTGATAACATTCAGTGATATTGCCATCTAAAAAATAATTTTGCATTGTTTAATAGCTAAAAATAATAATCCTTTCAATGATATCAATTAGGCAGGCGTTACAGTATTATCAGCGATATGTCTGGGGAAAACGTTTGATAGATGTAATTATCATAGACGGGCAAGGAATCTTGAACAATATTTTGTAAAATCCAACAATATTGCAAATATAGCTTAATAATACAGGGTGGGCTATATATTCGTGCAAACGTCAAAGAATAAAATAAAATAATAATAAAAAAAGTAATGCTAGAGAAAAATTGCAATTTGCGGAAATATGTTCAGAAATCCCTTTGAGTTTTTCCCACTATAAATCATTTAAAATGACCGATGGATGGCTCTTATATGTCAATCTGGGAGGGTTTATGCAAATCGGGAAAACAGACCATAGAAAATTAACACAACGCATTTCAAAGCAACTATTAAAAAGCAACTATTAAAAGCAACTATTAAAGCAAACTATGTTCAATAGACCGCTACCGCAAGATATTAAGCAAGAGAAGCGCGTAACTACTCCTATTACAGCTTAGTGTTGCATGCCGGCATCGATGCTACTGATAATCCGTTGAATGGTAACTTTCACACCTACCAAATGCCTGATAACTCCGATAGACTCGAGACTTTAGTTGTCTCCACAACCGAAAATCCCTTGGACTAAGATCTGGTGACCGTGAGGGCCACTTAAGCTTACATCCTTATCATATCAATCTGTTCTCAAAGAATGCGTTTAGGAGGACACTGCATATATCTCATTTCTATCATATTAGAAGCATGAAGCAAAATAAAATGAGATTGTGCCACAACGGGATAAAATGGGTCAATTATTTGAATTGCATGCAAGTGCATTTTACTGACTAACAATACAAATTAGAAATTTATAACTACGATACTAAAAATCGATATTCTAATAAAAGGATGGATTTTACTATAAAATAACAATCCGATATCATTCTACGATATTACAAGTAGACAGAGTTGTATATTTGTCATTGCATATTTTCAGAAATATGAAAAATATTTTAAAGAAAAATATCATTCAATATTTGAAAATGGAATAATAATTTTCTTTTAAATGCATTTCAAAACGCACTAATGAGTACATATTGTATACTTCAACACCGTTTTACTCTTACTGTTTCCCTTGTCTTCATACATGGAAAACAGTAAGTTGAATGTTGGAGTCTTTCATATTTATAAAATTGATCCAAATTGTTTATAATGTAGGAATCAAGACAATATATCAAAAATCATTTATTGTTGCTGAAATATTTTTTTTAGTTATAAAGTTTAAGAGACTGCAATTAAAAACTAGATAAGAAATATTAGATAGAATTATTCCGGATTGTAAATATAGTAAAAATAATCTTATTTTATTTGAAATTTACGCTTATAACCCTCTTATTCATAAGAAAGTTCGAGTTCAAATACCTCAAAAAGTTGGAATGCAAGAGTTTTTCCTTCAAAAATAGAAAATATCCCGTATTATCTCAAAAACCTCAATAACAATAAGTGTTCTTAAGATGATATTATATGAACGAACACCTCGCTTAGCTAATGGCTACTGAGCAAGTATATGTTCGGGCATCCTCTGAGGATCCTCACGAATCCTCTCTATGTTCTGAATTCATCTGGGAGAGCATTTCTAATGAACAAAGTACTCGCTAGTTGCATTCAGTCAATCATACTTAATGAAAAGAGCAAATAATTTCGAATTGATATTCAGGGTGTCGGACGTCTAGTGTAAGTTCTTAATTTAACTAAACGTATGTTTGGTCATCTCTGTACTGATAGAGTTAAATCACAATTAATACGAAATGACCTTATACAGAATTTTTATATCCGTGGACTCTTTCCATGTTTCAGTTACCGAGCTCACATATATAATTTAAAAATGTATTTTTCATAAAAAAGGATGCTTCCAAAAATTGGGGTTATACTTGTCTCGTTGAAGCATCCAAGTTTGAAATGAGTGACTTTCATCACGAAAGATCGTAGGCGGGAATAGTAGGTGCTTTCCGATGTCCATCATCAATTTTTAAGTAACGGTAACTCGACCCTTCAACATTTATAAATTCACCAGGCCAGCAAAAATTAATCGCCATACATGAAGCTTTTCATCCCCATATCTAAAGTCTCCTTTAGTGAGATACTCAAACATATAAATTCATCAACATTTTATGAATTTTTAGGTTTGCAGCATTTTTCTTTGAATACCGTATATATGAGAAAGCAAACATAATCATAGTTAGTAGTCAACTCACTTTATTATTGCATTTCTATTTCAAGAAATGTAATGGTATTTGGTGTGCTGTAATCAATACAACCTCTATGCAGTCAGTTATTCTGCTTATTTCTTTAAGAAAGTAATTAGTTAATTAAAGAAACCTGACCACGTAAACATATTCTTCACGAGGCGATATTCCGACTTCTGTATCTGCCTTTTCATTTAACGAAGGCTGTTTGTGAAAACATTTCATCCTGACGTTTTCAATTTAATTAGAATATTTATTTTCCTTAATGAATTTTGTACTCATTTAAATTTGTTTCCCCCGTGTTTTAGTAAATAATTTAGGTTTCAGTTTTCTTCATTTTTCAATTTAAATTTTTCCATTTTTGATATATTGTTTGTTTCAAAAAATTCTGAATATGTGTTGGATATCTGAATAACGAAATATGAACTCCAAGACTTGGAATCCATTTACTGGATTTAAAAATAAAATATTTTAACAAGCTCACACAAATAAGAATTTATAGTTCATTCTTCGTAATGGCAAGTAATTTTGGTGCAATCGAATATTTTTATCTAACGTTTTAAAATTTTTAGTAAAGCATTTACATACATTAAACAATGTATGAAAATAAAAACAATGTATGAATGAATACAAAATTACCTGTAAGATAGAAATACCATACTAACAAATCGCAAATAAGTTCGCTTTCACTACATAACTCATTCTATTAACTGGTATAGAGAAGAGGTACTAATTACAACTAGGTGTGAACTAATTACTAATTAGTACGTGTCGCAGGCAAGTCAAATGGCAGCCACATGTCAAATATGCATTTAAATATTCTATTATTTATACATATAATGCAGAGTTGAAGGTACTAGTCATTTTGCAATAAATTTATTATGAAATTAATAATTAATAATTTAAGAATTCGTTCAAAATTTACTCAGAAATGTTGTTTATTGTCTAAGTTATTGTAGCATCATGCATATTTTAGAAGTGTTAGAGCTCTTTGTGAAGATGGCAAATAGTAAGATATCAACTGATTATGGAAGAGGGAAGGCTGGAGTTTTTCTCCTACAAGAATGAATAACGGTATTGTTATCATAAAGAAAGGAAGATCAAAGACTGTAGTCAATTGTTTTTAAATTGTAATACAGTTATAGTGAAATGAAAATCGGAGGAATGCCTCAAGCTTCGTCCTCACTTAATGAAAGGATTGTTTGCAAACTTGAATCTACTGAAAAGTACTCAGCCAGGAAATTTATTCAAACGAAATATTTAGATGTTTGCTAAAAAATGTATAACACAATTAAAAGATCAGGAATTTTCTTTTATGCAACAATATTGTCTAAGTCTCAGATGCTGCAGTGGTAAAAATTAGAGCATTTGAACATTAGCCAACAAATCATAACCGTGACAACAATTGGATGCAAATATTTTTTTTCTGGCAAAACAAATTGAAATTTACATGGATCAGACAGATGAAATTATTATTGATATGACATAAAAATTATTTATAGCAAACAATTGCTAGTATGCTCTCAAAATTATTTGTGAGAAAATTAGGTGGTTGCTTTGTGATTAACTAGTAATGTTTTGCTTACAACGGTGTGTATTCAATTGCTTTGTCTTCAAGTAAAATGAATTCACAAGCCTTCTAGTATCCTCTCAAATAATCTTCTATCAATTGCTTAATTATTTGTTGGATAAAATTAGAAACATCACAAAATTCTGAATATTCCTATCCAATACTACAAAAATTGGTTTCAAGTCAAAAATGGTAAAACTTTGAAATAGCCAGCTATGTCACCAGATATCGTCCCAGTACAGTACTTATGGGTGATTTAGCAAAAAGTGTTAGAGTGCAAATAGGAGGCATTTTATAACATCAATAGAGCTGAAATCTATTATTGAAGATGTATAGTATAAAGAAGATCACAAACTTTAACAAAAACTAATTTCATCCATGGAAACAAATATGCTTGAAGTAATTCGAAGGAATGGTCCTATGCATACCTCTACATTTTTGTATTGTTTTTTATATGCTACATTCTATATTAGCCTTAAAAGTTTAACTCATGCTTACATATTAAAATTCTTGTGCATGATACTTTCTGATAACAAAATATTTACTAATGAATCCTAATGTCATTTATTTACTTGTATTTAAGGTTTATAATTATCATTCAAATCATAGTTTAATCCTTAGTTTAATATTTGCCGATTTTCCCGAAATATATTACTCCCCTTAAAGCTTTTTATTTAGACTGTATTCAAACATGAATTGAGATATTTACGAAAATAATAAAAAAACCAAAATTATTCAGTTAATTCATTTTAATGCTCAAAAATATAAGATAAGTGCTTATCGGGGAGGAATAGTATGTAAAGGTTTTGCTATTGCACCTCAATCTATTTGCTTCCATTTTTGTGTTCAGTTCTGTTAAATTTTTGATAATGTGAAACAGATATAACTAATTTTAAACCATAAAAAATTTTGTCTTTATAATTCCAAGTAATAAATTCAATTACCTTCACCATACCTTCACCACAACACAATGGATAGAAATATTACTCAACCTTTACATGATAGATGGGTCGGTTCCCTTCTTGGGATGTCCCGAAGAAAAAATCCTTTTTAAAGTGGCTCTAATCAAATAAGACTACTTTTTCCTAGGACCCATTCTGAAATCGAAAGCAACTGTAACAAGGATAAAAAAAAAAGGAAAAAGAAAAAGAAAAAAAAATTAGGCTTGTAAAGAGAAAAGGAAAAAATAAAAAAGAAGGTTCGAACGAAAAAAAAGAAGAAAGTTCCAGACTAATTCAATGAGGGACGTTGCCGTAAGTATTCTGCTGAATTGACAATGCCCCTAGGCACTTAATTCCATGTGCCAAAACCGCTCTCTCTTTTCGAGTGTCTTCCTCAATCGCTCTGTTTTTCCGCGATTTCTTTAAAAATTTTCCCTTCCTTGTCTTGGTCCATTTCGATGAGGGTTATTAAGCGATGGAAAGTTCTTGAGTCGTCTCCCGTTAATCGATGATTAGTCGGGATTTGTTCTCTTGTTGCTATGCGTGTGTCCGTCATACATCATGTATTTATTTAACTTTTAATCAAATGCTGTTATTTATCAAGTGGTTGAGTGATAAAAAATCTATCTGTGAGACTGAATCTGCAGTTGAGTATCGTGGAATTATTTGAATAAAAATGGACCTGATTTTTGAATATTTTAGGTTGATTCTATTTGTCAAAGGGATACAAAATATCTGATTCTCTAAGAAAAATTATTTAAAAAGATCTTGCGTATTGCTTCATTTTGATAAGGGGGTTACTTCAAGGCATGATTCATCAACATCCTTTGACCTTTTGCCATTCAATTTACCCGAAAAATATTATGATGGGAATTTGGATTTTAAATAAAATGTGGTTTAGACGATAAAACCAAAAGCATTAGTAAAAGTATTAGTTAAAGTTAAAAGAGTATATGTGTTACTCTTTTAGCATTAACTAGTTAACGTTAAGTTAGCTAGTGTTACCAAAAGCATTAATAAATGTTAAAAGAGCATATTAAAGTTCAGTAAATACTGGGAATTGGAAAGTTTGTAAGCATCGTTCGTAACGATGAAAGGCTTTAATTTTAAATATTTAATTCCTGATCTCCTAGAACTTAAAAATGTTTTTTTTTCTTCTTTTTGACTTCTATTTCTTGAATAAATTATAGTAGTAATGGTTTGAAAATCATATTTCTTTTTAATTTTTAATCAATGTTGAGAACCGGAAACTTTTGCTTCAGAGGTGAAAAAATATTGTAAATATTAAATTTTTATTTAAATGTTTTGCTATTTAAGTAATAACTTTTAATTTATTATTGAAAAAACAAGCATGATATTTATATAAGTCTATATATTTCTTACAGTTTTATAAATTTAAATTCGTTCTTATAAAATTCGAGTTTCCTATAAAAATTAATGTGTCCTTAATTTCGATTAAAATACGTTATTTACTGTTACAAAGACTGTATTTTAATTTTTTTTCTCAAAGATTTCCTCTAGAAAGTTTGTTTTCAATTTTTATCAGTACTTCTTACCCACTAGCAAGCATCCTGTGCGAGATGTTGCGTCTAACACTCTTATACGCTATGTCTTTTTATACTCCTTATCTTACTGATTATATAATTTTATCATTTATACTCTAAACTATATATAAAGACTGAAAATAAAGTTAGATTTTTTTGCACTGCTTAAACTGAGCTAAGCTTTCAGGAAGTCATGCAACTGTTGCATAAATTTCGAAGTTTAAAATTTCAGCTTTTTTAACAGTTCTAAAGTATATTAATTATTTAATTAATTATAGTTTTTACTCTGCGAGATGAACATATTTGTCATAAGTGCTATATTAAATTTCTAAAATAAAAAGAGAATTGCATATTCTAAAATAAAAAGAGCATTAATAAGAAATGTTGTTAAACAAAAACGTGAAATTGAATTGAAATGGCGATGTATTTTTGTCTTTTAGAGACAGTAAAGGAAATAAGCATATTTTAAATTTATTTATAGAGAAAAATATAGCTTTAACAATAATTCAAATTTATATTTGAATTAAGAATTTAATAGCTTATAAGTATATGCGTTAATCAAAATATACTAATCACAATTATTGTATATATACAATACATTGTATTCGTCATTGGATTAAGTAATTACAGAATGAAATAATAATTATTAAATAATAATTACTGGCAGAGATAATATTTTTCATTTGGTAATAAAACGAAAACGATGCAATTGAAATATTAATAACTGAATAATGCATTATTAAAAACATTTATAAGCTTAAAATACACCCTATACATTAAAATTGAAAAAAATTGAAAATGTAAAGCAATTTATTACAAACTTATAACTAAAAGAATGTTCAATGATAATAAAACTATTGATAGATATTCATCCATCCATCTCACAAAAAGGATTATTTTTATGAATTCGATACTATTGTTTGCTATATGTTAAATTCCTTTAAAAAATGTTATATATATATATATATATATATATGGGCTTTTATATTTTGCTTAAATTTTTAGTTTTCTCGATACTATTCTTTTTGCTTCAACTTTCAGAAAAACACTGAAATGCTTTATAAAATGGAACGAAAAAATATTCTTTAAGCAAAACAATTTAGAGAAAAATAGTACATACTTTTACTTTGTGGAAACAAGGTAATGTTTCAAACCCAAAGAATTCCATGATAGTTTTTATTGATTAAGGCTTTACGAAATGGAAGAAAGGAATCACAAAGATGATGTACTGTTTTAAAAATAATATCTGAATGCTATATTAAAAATAGAAAAAAGAAAATCAGTTGCCAAATCGTTTCCAATATTTTTCCTTTCTTTGCTTAGGTACTGGAAAACACATCGTTTGGTATTTTGATGTTCTAGATTAATTAAAAATTTTGTTGTTTACTATTTTTCTAGTTGGTTATTAAAAATAAAATTGAAATTTCTTTTGATGTTTTGATTTCTTGGCAGTTCTGATTAAAATACTGCATGGTACTTTGACTTTTGGAATATCAATTTACTTCTAGTCCTAGTAAGAATATAGTTCGATGATAACCAAAATTTAGGAATAATATTTTAAAAACAAATGGCAGTAATACAATTTCAGGAGTGCAGTTTTTATAGTCAAATGAAAACCAATATTTTGTGGTCTATTTAATAAAACTAAAGTAATAGCCTAAAAGATTCAGAATTACAAAATATTTCATCAAAGATTTCAAGAAGATGCACTCAATTAAAAAAAAATCATTCAGTTTCGAAAAAAAAAAATTCGTTCCATATAGAAAGTTAATTTTAAAAAACAATTCTAATGAAATGCATATGCATGTTAAGTTTTTTCGTACATTCAAGAATTCGTTCATTTGATTAAGTTCTTTCATTTCAAAATTAAGTTTATTTAGTAAAATGAACGAATTTATTCCTTGATACAAATATATTAACCAACAGAGAGAAAATGAGAAGTAGAAAATGATTCTTGATGTATTTTTTTTGCACATTAATTATTGCATATTCTATCTATTACCCTGAGTTCAAGATCAAATTCTGACATTTCGTACAAATAGGGTATATTTTGAAACAATTATTTATGACAATACATCAAGTATTTTCAAATAATTTATTCATTGCTTTTCATGCTTTGTAAAAAGTAGTTTAAAATAATAGGCAATTTTAATTGCAAGTATTAAAATCACCTTTTGGTGTTTAAATTTAATTAATAAATATTAAAACAATGGAGTCATCATTTTGATAAATTTCAGAATCATGTAATTTCAATTAGACTCCTGAATTACATCCATGAAATTTTATAAAATATCTCAAGGAATTATATCTGAGATTTATATTGCTATTTTTCAGAGCAAAAATGAAATCATAAAGACACATGACAATTTATTAATTACTGACAGTTTCACTTTTGGAAGTTTGCATATGAAATACTGAACTGTTTAAAACTCCCACAAAAGGACGAATTATATAATGTTTTATTCATAAATATATTTGTTATAGCATATTTAAATATTTACTAACAAAATATAAGGTATACTAAATTCGTCATTGTATCAAACATGATACCGTCAGTGATTACCTTAAGATTTGGATTTGTAAACGATACGTGCATGAAATGGTCGTAAGAATTTTGTGATTAACTTATTCATAGAGGAGGGGAGGAGGCAAAATGAATAAAACATTTTTTCCATGAATTATTTTTATTTATAAATTTATAAATTGGTACTAATGATAAATAATATCTTTTATTGAATAATTGTCATTTTGCCGCTTTTTAATTGAAAAATTTGTATAATTATAGTCGATGTTTTAATTTAAATCCTAGCAAAAATTTTGATGGAGAAAGTGCTGAAGTCGTTTCACAAGTATTTAGTTCTTTAACAGAGTGATTAAAATTAAAATGTATTAACCTTCTGCAAGTGGAATTCTTCCTCGGCTCCGAAATATCGTCTTTCTAATGATTTGAACTTCCGCAATAATATTTATAGGCGCAGATTTTTAGTTACTTTTCTCCGAAATTAGTAACTCTCATTTCAATGAATATAATATTTAGTCGAATTTATTCATTTCGGTTAAATTAGATTGATATCGAACGAAGGCGGAAATTAAATCAGGTTGGGGAACTTCGCAGCATTCATTCAAACATGATCCAGAATGAAGGAGGTATTAAACATTTAAAAGAATATTTTAAAGACATGGTTATATTACGGTCGATAAGCAAAATGATCTCCGTAGCCCTCTCCGAATATTTAGGGAAATAAAAGGTTGTTAAAATTGTTGCAAGTAAGTGGAAAAGCAGAGCATTTAAAGTGAAGACGTTTTATAATAATATTTTCTAGATAAATATGAAACCATTTCCACGGTATAATAAATTTTTATGCCTTTTTTGGCAAGATAAAGTGCTTTGAGATCGTAAAAGCGGTACCGAATGATACAATGTTTGTGCGCTAGTGCTGGAAAATATGCTAATATTTGGTTTGCAAGAACTGATAAAAATTTTACGAGCGCAGAAACTTTATGATTGCTAAATAGGTAGAGATTTTGCTAAATATGAAAGACGAGATAGCGAAGGCTAGCGAAAAAAGAATGGTTCTTTATGGTAGATGTAAAGAAATGGTTCATGGCTACAAATGTGTTCTAAAAATTCATTGATTATATCAATGTTCCGAATAAGTTCGGTCGTGACAATGTGTTTCTAAAACTTTTAAGCTCCGAGTGCATTGTTTGATTTTTATGAGAACATAATTTCGAAATTCCAAGCTTATTTCTAGAAAATGAAATAATTTGTAATCTGTATAAATCTATACAAGGAGAGATATCTATTGTAATTTCAAATCATTTTGTTATGATGAATATTAGAAAATAACTCCTTTTCTAAGGCATTTAATGTGAATCTACCACTTTAATTAATGCAAGACTCAATTCTAATATATTTTCATGGTTAAATCATTTCACGAGTATTATTTAAAGAATCTTTATCCTGTGTTTGCATATCCAACAATCTAAGCAAATTGGAATAGCTCTATTTTTTCATAATATCCGGAGAGTTTTATAAGCGAGTTTTATTATGATATCTTTGAACTTCATTATCTGATTGTAAAATTATACATAAGTGTTTGCTATATTAATTTGTTTAAAAATATTTGGATTGCTTGCTAATATTGCAACGCTAAAAATTTAGCTGTTGGAATGTGAAAGGAATGATTTTTTTTGTAAATTCTATCTTTATGCTGTCTTCAGTCAGATGGCTTATTTGATGAATTCTTCTATGAGCAATTATAACTGCGTGATGTTTATTAACCTCATGATTGCTAACTTTCCTAACTTAAAGCTCTTCGAGCAAGCTGTGTGCAGCCTATAATAGCGATCCTTCAAGACGAAACTGAGAACTTGAGCTAGACGCACATACACGCTCATACACTAAACAGATGGGTTATTTTTTTTCTGATCGCATATGCGTCCATAGTATTCAAAGGGTTTAAAACTTAAAAAATTCAGTAATACTCCAAAGATGCATAATATGTATATCTCAGTTGTAACTATTCATTTTTTTTCTTTTCTGCAAAAACTTCTATGTAAATTTCATGATCATTCTATCCATGCTTTTTTTATTAATTGTTTTAATTGAAATTTAATAAAATAAACGTCAAATAAATTAATTTTTATTGTATATGTATATATATTTTTGGTTTCGAAAATTTAATTTCAATGATAAACTTTTGACTTTCATTTCATAATATTTAATAAACCTAATGCTTTAGATTTAAGATGAAGCTAATCTAATTTTTCTTTTCGGAACATTTTAATTTCTTTTCAATAAAATGCAATCAGAAAAAGATATTGTCATTTGCAAAAATTTTCACCTTTGAGATTTGGAAGAATTTCGATATTTTGGAACGTATTGAAAACGAAAACATCATTTCAGAAGTTATGTCACATTGTCATTGTTTATAAAAATTTACTCCAAATTCATGAACGAGTACAAATCTATATTGAATATTCTTCTTTTCAGCAACAAATAAAGCTAAAATTTAAGAATAATTTTAATTTTTTTGTTACTTTTGAATTTTTAAAGAAAATATTAAATGCACTTTAATCATTGTGCTTATTTTATCAGTGTTATTCACGAGTTCATTAAAAAATGACGCATATTTATGCGCAGTTTGATAGCTAAAATATGTTAACAATATTATATTATTTTTTAGTTCAAGTATAACCTTTTCATAGTCGTTTATAATAAATAACGTTTGTAATAAAAAAAAATCCTTAAAATATCTGTTATGCACAATTATCATTATTATTTCGCTGCAATTAGTTGAAATGCTCTTGATAAAAAAATATTTCTTTCTGTAGCTTAAACTTTTAATCTTTTAATCCTTCTCAGAAAAAGCAATTATTTTTTCTTTGGAAAAATGTTCAGAAATTTCAGATTACTAAAAAAAATTAATTAATGCATATTTTTAAGTAATTAAGCTTCATAAAAAATAAAACTTGAATCCAAGCAAATTTAAATCATGGTCATTTAAGATAAATATTTTTAAAATCTTTATCATGTAATTATACAACTTTCCTGATAAGCGAACTTTTGCTAGTTTTATAAGTCAAGAACAAACGGTTTTATGTCACGAATATAAATGGTGGTAAATTGTAAACCTTTTTTCAGGACACAGATTCTTAGTAACTTTGATAATTAAAATTCATATAATTAAAAACATTTATCTAGAAGTGTTACGTGCTTTTGGATAACAACGCATTTTGCAAAATTTCAAGAAAAGCACGAAACCAGAGTGTAACTAGTTTCAAGATAAAAGTAATTACAGAGGTGAATACACGAAGAAGAAAATTATTTGCGATGTAAAAAGTATAAAATTGTGCTTTAATTGATAGATATAAACATAATTCTTTTTTTCTTTTTTTTGATGAAAGGATGAAAAACATTTTTATATTAACTGTTGCGTCATGTATAAGGTCACAATAATGACGAATGCGAATACATTATTGCGATACATATGTAAAACATTTTGTGTCATCTTATAAACTTCGATCACAGATTCACTTACTGTCTACAGCAATCATTTAAAATTAAATCTTCCGCTTTTAAAGGCACGTGCAGTGTTGTCACGTGTCTACATTTGAATAACGAAAGCTGTTAAAAGAGTGATGTCCATTAATATTCCATAATATTCTTTGAAAGAAAATAAAGTATTTCGTTTAATCTGTTGGTTCGCCAATTTAGTAGCTACTTATAACATACCATTTTAAATTAAATCAATCTCTTTTAATATTTGTGAATTCTGCGTTATTCGTAATTGTAAAAACCAATGCAATTTAGATTCCGAATACTAATGTTCATAATAATATTATCATTGAGATTACTTTGAGACAGTTGAATCATATCAACAATTTTAAATGACTTTAATATTTTAATAATTTAACATTTTATAATTTCATTCTATTATTGGCTGCTTTTTTATAAAGACAATCGTATATCAAATGAATCATATTATTCTTAATTTAAAACAATTTCAATTATTTTCCTGCTATATTTCGAAAATAAAAATATGTCAAATTTTTTTCTTTTCATTTTAACCTTATGATATATAATTACACTGAGAACCTCAAATGCTACTTGCAGAAAATAATGATTGTTACTAATAATATTTACTGGATATGTAAAGTAATTTCATGTGATTTTTCAATCAAATAAAACAAACTAATATTTTTTATAATTTGATTTAATTTTATGTATGAAAAACATAATAATTATTAATGTTTATTAAAAACCTAAACACAAATTAGAAATGAATTAATTTTTAATTCATAATGAACTAAACACATTAAGATTAACATATATAAAAAATATTCCTACAGAAAATATTCCTATTTTTAGATATCAACTGTAATGTTCACTCTTTGTCCTTTCACATTCAAATGATGAGTTTATGCAATTTAGGTATTCAAGCAATCATACTGCCAGGAATGGTGTGCACGCATTCTCAGTTGAAATACCAAGAATATTTGAAAATACCATAACTGATCACTTGTTAGTTTGTTTTTGTCTGCCAGAATAGAATGAAATCATATTTAAGATGTCAACAGAACCTTTTGCATAAGTGTGATGAAGGACTGCTTGAGATTTTATTAGATTCTGAAGTGCTCACTTTTTCTTCTCAGTGTAGTGCGATGTGAATAATGACACTTTTATTTGTTTTGGATTATGTATAACACAAATATAGTATCTCATTCGCAAACACAATTTTTAGTTCGGAGTAATTCAGGGGGAATGGAAGGTGTATTTGTTCTCATTGATCCATTCATGTTTATATTCTTCATCAGCAAAATTTATCTAAGAGTATATGAGGAATATAATTTGTCTTACGTTATATCCCTGACACCATAAGACAAATCCTGATCGTTCCTGATCGTTCCTACGTGACTTATTAGTTGATCTACTAAGTTTAGGATTAATATTCTGCATGTAACTTAATTTACTGTCGCAAACAAGCCAACATTTTGAGCTATACTTTGCTTTTTTCAGTATGTATTGTCTGAAATTTAATTTATAAGTTTTGGCAATATATACATCTATACATCCCATATATAGCGAATGGCTGCAAATTTATTCATTTCCCTCTTACAGGAACTTAATTTCTGGTCATCAAATCTCCCAACTTTTGATGTATACAATAATTTTTGGCAACTAATCTTAGCCCTGTAAACAGCTCGCCTTTGCCTCATAGGTTCAAAATATTCTTCGAATAGCATTTATCTGTTTGTGCAGTGAAGGTTCGTTTCTATACTGAAACGATTTATCTTTGGACAAATAGATGCTGTCCCTAAATTCAATTTCTTCTGAATTACCAACATCGTCGAACGATAATTCAGAAGGTTCAGTAATGTCATCTTCTGATTCCGACATAGTTTCTTCCTCATCTGAGGCAGCTAGAAATTTGAACTTCTCCGTCTAATAAATATTTATCTATCATTAAACTAACAAAACATCACCATTTTAAGTTAGAATTGGTACGAGAATTACTAATATAGAGAATACAGAAATCTTAGGCCAATTTCAAAATTATGAAGCTTTCATTCGTCTCCAAACAGTCTGTGGCTAAATGTTTGAGAATTCCCTCAAATAATCTTTAGGAACTTCCTACTAATTTTGCACGTTTATACATAGAATTTTTTGTTACACTGAACATCATAATTCCATTTCTAAAATTTTAATTTTTTTATGAAATATAAACACAAAATAAATAATATAAATATGCATATTTATAATATTAATATAATATAATATTTTAATATAAACGGTCCAAAGAATCCGAACTCAGTTTGTGCAAACTTTTTTTTTTACGAATAGGCTTATATTGCATAAATTAAACTTAAAAAAATAAATAAAAATATGTTATATGTTTATATATATATATGTGTGTGTGTGTATAAGTATGCGCGCGCGCGTGTGTGTGTGTGTGTGTGTGTGTGTAATGATATTTTAATATCTAATTTAATCCAAATTAATTTCCTAAATTTTTGAGAAATTCAGCCCATGTCAAAGTTATTCCGAAATGTTGGCTAAATGTTTGAGAATTCCCTCAAATAATCTTTAGGAACTTCCTACTAATTTTGCACGTTTATACATAGAGTTTTTTGTTACACTGGACATCATAATTCCATTTCTAAAATTTTAATTTTTTTATGAAATATAAACACAAAATAAATAATATAAATATGCATATTTATAATATAATATTATATATACTAATAATTATTGTATTTTTAATTTATAAATTTTTTCCTATTTTTCATATTACAAAAGATAATTTGTGCTTTTTCGTTTTAAATCTAACAAACCTATTTTAATATAAACGGTCCAAAGAATCCGAACACAGTTTGTGCAAACTTTTTTTTTACGAATAAGCTTATATTGCATAAATTAAACTTAAAAAAAATAAATAAAAATATGTTATATATATATATATGTGTGTGTGTGTGTATAAGTGTGTATGTGTGTGCGTGCGTGTGTGTGTGTGTGTGTGTGTAATGATATTTTAATATCTAATTTAATCCAAATTAATTTCCTAAATTTTTGCCTAATTGAGCCCATGTCAAAGTTATTCCGAAATATTTTCTTATTTCTTGATCCCATTCCACTTTTTCTGTTTAGTTAGTTCAACTGAAGCTTTGTAAAAATGATGCGCCTTCAGTTCCGCGTGCCTAGTGAAAATTATCCC
The DNA here is from genome assembly GCA_026543865.1 of Argiope aurantia. Classification (NCBI taxonomy): domain Eukaryota; kingdom Metazoa; phylum Arthropoda; class Arachnida; order Araneae; family Araneidae; genus Argiope; species Argiope aurantia. Next base: position 151,138 of record JAPMOR010025117.1, on the reverse strand, counting down.
TCCGTTGCCCTGGTCAAATGTCAACACGTGTATTGAATCGACACGTGGCGGAAATCTCATGTTATATAAGACGAGGGAAAATTTATTTCTCTCCCTTCCCACTTCTGCTCTTATCTCGCCCTGTGGCGGACATGTTTTGTCCACATCTTCTTGTAAATATATTGTGCCTTTCCGTAATATATTAAAATGAATTTTAAAATGCAAAAAGTCTCTTCAATGTTTTCGAACCTGCCTTCTGCTTTTAAGAATTATATGCGTACATATATATATATGTCAGCATAATTTTATGTGAAGCAGAATGCAGGTGTGACAAGCAGTGAAGAGACTTTGTATTTTTAAGTTCGTTTTATTCCCTCTCGGGAGGCAGTTATGTTATTTACAAGAAGGCATGAACATGGCACGTCTGCCACAGAGCGGCAGAAAAGCAGAAGTCGGAAAGAGAGCAAAATGAATATATATACACTGGTGTGCAAAACTTAAGCAACAGGTATGTTTTTTGCTATAACTTCACGGGAAATCATCTGAGAAACATGAAATTCTGAAATGAGATACATCATTTTGTTCTGAAAGAATGGCGAAAGCATAGTTGCGCAGAAATGAATACAATGCATACAGTATGGAATCAAACAAAAAAAGGCTTTATTGAACTCATAGTATCGTTACACATAATTGTCTGTCCAAGACGTAGAACAGCAAGCAGATGTTCCTTAGTATATGATATGCCCTTCCCTTACTGCAATGGTTACAGAACGGCGGGCGAATAGGCCACCTTTGTGAAGGCGTCTGAACACAGTAAAACGCGACACTTGTCGTCCTGTTGCTTCATACAGTTGCTGAGAAATGGCGCTTGCTGACCGGTTTCGGGTTCTTTTCGCCTGCAGGACGATATGTCGGTCATCCACTGCAGTTGTTTTCCTGTGGCGGCCACCACCAACCTTCCTCACAGCTGTACGCGTGGTTTGGAAGGCTTTCCAAGCGCTTGAAATGACACTTTTGTTGATTCCGAACTCTTCAGCTACACTGGTCACACTACGCCCCTCCACCAGCTTTCCGATCATTCTTCCACGTGTGAAATCATCCAGGTAATTTCTGCTAGCCATATTTCACGAATTAACTCACGTGCACTTGCAGAGAATGTCTTTAATTGCGTCTCCGTCCTTCCTTTTATTGTAGTGTTGAGCTGCGCACGCCTTCCGCACGTGTTTTGCGTACGCTCACGTCGCATGTGACGTTTTGTTCCTGATATTTGCATACGCATATCCTTTCTCTTGAATTACGTGTTCATTGTACTGATCGCAAGAACTCCTTTTCGGCAGTTTCATGGCTATCTGCTTAAAATTTGCATTGTTGCTTAAGTTTTGCACCCCAGTGTATATATATATATATATGTGTGTGTGTGTGTGTGTGTGTGTGTGTGTGTGTGTGTGTGTGTTTCTGTTAAAATATAAATCAAATATATTTCACAGAGTAGCAAACTGAGCACCTTCATGAAGCTCCAACATAATATCCATATTATTATTAATTAAAAAATCAATAGATGTTTGGTCGAAATGGACCAGAAGAGTTATTTCATAGTTTGGAATTCCATGAAAAGTGTATTAAAACGGCGCCCATAAAACGATGCTGATAATTTGAAACAGAGTCAATGACTGATTGTTTCAAAATGCAATAAATTCACATGATATATCAGTTACATTGAAATTCTATCTGAAATTATTATTTTAAATTTAACTGCTCATTACCTTACGCTATTAAATTTCATGCAGATGTATGATGCATATGTACCCGGATCATATGAGTACGAATTAACGATTTATGAGTACGAGTTAACGATTAAATGCTTTCATTTCTATTGTGCTGCTTTTGCGCATGAAAAGTAATTCAATTCCATTATTATAAAGTTAATTGATGCAATAATTGATGAAAATGCGAATGTAGCATACTTTGATTAACATTATTTATGCTAAACAAATTCAATACTGTAAAGCCTGAATAGGAATTTTGTAATATTTTTTTTAAGAAACTTATAATAATATTTTCAAATGTTTTTAAACTTCTATTGTAAACATGCTACTCCACAGGAGTTAATTCATAAATTAAATGATGTGTTAAATAATCACATTCATAAATTTAGTAAAGTGTTTAAGTAATCGCATTCACAAATTAAATGATGTATTAAATTATAGCATCAACTTAAATACCATGTTCATCTTGCAAGAAGAGATTTGATGAATGAAATGATTTCAATGTAGAAATTGTATACAGAGATAACAATAGATAACCATTATTATGATAGCCATGCTATTTTAATATCAAGTATATGAACTATAATCAATTATTTCCATTTCATTTTTAAATATACTTTAGCTTTTTATACTTAGTAAAATATTCCTATTACATAAATATTACAGTAATTCAGGGGCATTTAATAATGTCATATATTTCTTAGGCATTTTGTATGCTTACTTAGAGAATGAATAATATATATCCGTTTGTATTAATAATCAGCTATTTTTAATGTTTGCCGGTAAGACATATGTTTAGTGTTTTAAAAAGCAGAAAACTAATAGGCCTTAAAATGAAAAAAAAACAACACTGTAGTTAATGCTTTTCTACTTCATTGTAATAAATATTTAATCTTTAAATGCATACCTCAGACTAAATCCTTAATCGATGTAAAAGTATGTTTATATCGCAAACGAAAAACGACGGAGCAAATGAAATATCTTTCGTACAAGTTTTGTAAACTGTCACGCGATATCTACATCAACTTTTTTACATCAGCGGCAGAAACAAAAAAAAGGGAACTTAATCTAGAACTATTTCAACTAATTTTTATCATAACCAGAAATGTGCTTAGAGTTTTATTTAATGATTAGTCTGCTCGAAATTGTAGTTATGGTCAAAGTACACCTATAAAATAGTTAATAAAAAGACAATAATAATATAATGGTAGATTTTGAAACCAATGATGTAATAAAAAAATAACACTGAGAAAAGAATATTTTCTTATAATCCTTCAAAATGCTAATTTTATTTTTTAAGCATGTATCAGCAGAAATAAACGAATTATGTACTTATTCGTATGTAAGTATTTTCAACGTGATTAAAACGTTCACTGCATAACGTTTCCACTAGCAATTGTATTCTTGAGAAAGTAAATCTGCAGAGATAAATTTTGATAAAAATGTATTCCTATCTCCAGGCATATATTAAGAAAGAAAGCAAAAAAAGGAAATAAAGTTTTTATAAAAATAAAAAAATAACAATAATCTAGAACATTGCTTAATTTTCTTTATTTTAGTGGTATCATTTTGGCACAGCTTTGCTAAAAATACTTAATAAAGGAAAAAAAAGTTATAAAGGAAAAAAAGCGATAGCCACATTTTGGCCGAAAAAAATTAATTGTATTATTTTATGTTATTCAAAACAGAAAAATAAAATACTAATAAAACGAAAACAAAAGTATAATGCAAAAATAAATAATTCATTGGAGTATGCAGGAAGAAGAAATGACCAACTGCGTATGCCAATGTATATTGTTACAAACCTGTAATTTTGCTTCCCATCACGAATAGTGTCATCTTAAGAAAGACCGTTTTACAGTCATCTGTACTGGATGCTGACGGATGCCGAGCCAGTGATCCCAGAGCTTGGCGATTTTGCTCAAAATTCCGTGAATTTTGTCGCTCCGTCCCTTAGGAACCGAGATACGTCTGATTGGCCTAGAAGATTCTAGGACCGCCTCCCGTTAACTATAAAAGGCCGACGCTCTCAAGCTGTGGGGTGTCGTCGAGAGCCTTTGTCGTGAATTTTAGTCGAAGTCACCGACAAGTAACGAGTCTTCGAGAGGATAGCGAAGAAATAGCGGAGTGCCAGCATTGTGTGGAGCGAATACTAAACTGCTGTGAACATCGAATTCTGTTGTCTACTGTGGAAGCAACGTCGTATCTTTTGTGTAGCCTCCATTTTGTGAGCAGTAGTTAATTGGCAGCTAAAGCGAGAAGTTCAGCCGTTTAATGTGGACTATTTGTTGACTACTGTCTGCTGTAGTGTGCTACTGTGTGCTGTCCTGTTTTCGTATCGGCTGTAAATATTTATCGGTGTATTCGTCTTCTTTGTATTCGTCTCTTCGTGTAAATAAATTGCGTTGTGTTCTACTGAGACCTGCTGATTGTGTTCTCACACCATACACCCGGTGGTGAGCAAAAACAGTAACGATATAAATATCCAAATTAGCATTTATGTATCTGCTCAACCAAATCTATAATATATATATCAATTATTCCCGTTTGAAAAATGAAAAATGCATTTTCCACAGTCAACGAATACGATTTTTAGGATTCAAAAATAATCATCAGCATCTCATGTGGGGCTGAGAGATAAGGCTTATTTCAAATGTGCCTGTAATTTTTCTTCCTGAAAACGTTTGCATGCTTCCTTAGATTTTTATGATCTGCTTGAAAAGTAAGATGATAAATTATTTTCAGAATAGATGCACAATCACCTTGTTTTATCTTTAATTATCTGGATTGTATCCATTTGTAATTTAAAATATTTACTTATCCATCAGACATCAAGAAACACCCGTTTCCTATATAGAGAAATTGTCTAAAAATTACCTTAAAAAGTCCCCCAAATTGATTATGTGCAAGAAAACTCGGAAATACAAAAAGTATGAAAAATGAATATTATACAATTTGAAACTTATTTATACTTTATATTAAAATATAAAATTGTTTTGCCTTCAGAACTATTTTTTTAGTTAATTCTGTATGGATACTTTTCTAAATAAATTAAATAAGATTTTAAAATCAATTTTAATGTATTAAAAATTAGGATTATTTTATTTTATTTATTTTGTAATTTTTAATCTTTTATTTATAATTCAGTCAGTTTATAGTGTAGAATCAGTTTGAAGAAATCATAATTAAACTAGGCAATTAACTAATAATTAAGTTAAAAAATATTTTAAAAAATATATAGCCATAGATGATACACAAATGTATGATATTTCATAGCTTTAGCATCACTTTTTATTTGAAAAATCATTTAAAATATTCCATCATTACAAATATGAAACAAACCAAGTTAAGGAAAAGTATATTATTTTATTTTTAAAATACGTTTTCGGAAGTACTAAAAATGCAATTTAATAAAATAATACATCTTAGGAATTTATTTATATTTTAAGTAATTATAGTTTTTAACGCACTTCATTTACTAAAATAAAATCATTTTTATAGGCTTGAATGTGATAACAGGAAATTTAAACAGTATTTTTTATGTAATATTTGATTTTTTTTAAATTAACGAAATTTATTTTAATTTAGTTTAGAAAAAAAATGTCGCTTTCATTTTCGAATAGACAAATTCCTAAATTTTTGTGAATGCCTAACATTTTATTTTATTCTCAAGTTCAGAAGTTTTGCCACTTTAAATTTTAACATTTTTTTTATTTCTTTTCAATTTAACTTTTATTTCAATTTATTCTCTATTATTCTATTGGTCATGAACGCTACAATTGATTTACGAATTCATTACTTAAATAATATTAAATTTCTTTTTTTTTAAGTTTTACAAAAATATCTGCTTTTAAATCACAAAATTTTTTTTCTCCTATTATTGAAGGGATAATAATCAATTATTTTGAAAATTAGTTGCCACAGTAGATTCGGGAAAAATTCAATAATGAAATATGGATATAAATACCGAATACTATTGTTATTATTCTATTTATTTCATTTATAGATGTTTTGCTTATTAATATTTAAAAGAAATTTGTACCTCTTTTTCATTTTAAATCTCATTAAAGAATTTATTTATCTTAACATTTAACCTGATTCTCAAATGATAATTAAAGAGAAAAATAAAATAATTATTTCAATTTCCAAGCATCATTATATTCCTTTTATAAAAAACAGTAACAATTTTCTAATTATAATTGTTATTACAGGTATAGCCGACTTCACCGAAAGATGAGTTGCTTCAAATACTATGGATAGGGAATAAAAACTAATTTCCTTACTCATGTAAGTATAAAATTATTATTTCTACATTTATTTTAAACTGTCTGTTTGTAGTTAGTACTTGAAAACATTTATGATAAAATTTAATAATGACAGTCAGTGAGATTGGGCAAAAAACTTAGCATTTTAAAAATATGCAGAAAAAAATTCTTTTCATTGTAAATTCTGAAACAATTTTTTTTTTTTAAATTCTACAGAGCAAGTCTTAAATAGAGGGAGTGGATTATTGGTTATACCTTATTGATAAACAGTAAATGTTAAAAGTTTAACAAAATATGTAAAAGAAAACAAAATATGTTAAAGAAAACAAAATATGTTAACAAAAATGTTAAAGAAATAAAAAAGTAAAAAAAATGTTTTAAATCAATGAATAATCTTTTATTTCCAGATATTTTTTTAACAGAATTTTCAAATTTTCAAAAAGAAGCCGTGTAAGTAATATTAATGAGTCATGGACATTTTGAATGATCATGCTCTCGGAATAAATTTTTAAAGATTATGAGAAGAAATGACTATAAAATGGTTTTTAATTGACATAACACAAAAATTACAGTTTCAAAAAGTTTTCAACAACTAGAGCAAAATTTTAAATTTCAGACAACTAAGAATTATACGTTAAACAAAACTTGATTTAAAGCACTTACTCTTAAAACTTATAAAATTCCATTTAAATATTTAGCTCTTATTTTTTGTCTTATGAAAATATTTTCGTATCATATTTAGTAGCTTGCTTTTATATGATAAAATAAAGAACTGCATTTACTGAATTTCCAATAGATTTTTACAGCTCATAAAATATAAAAGAAATATCATATACACATATATAAAAATTAACTAAATAAAACAGCATTTAAATAAACCCTTACTACGATATAAAAGTTTTGGATTAGGTGAGACTTTTGACAGTAATAAATTCGACCATCAAAGATACACATCCTTAATCATGAAAAATAAAATATTATGTTAACATAACGTTCTTTTAACGCTAAGTAATTAATATATTTACGATATTTTAATGAATTATATTCCTGACTAAGAATAATAATGAGGAAAAAATTTGAAATTGCATAAAGCATTACTTGACTAATATCAATTACTGATAATATAGAGAAACAATTAAAATTTTTTCGAGCAATAACATTTCAGCATGTAAACATTTGAGAATAAAAAATGGTAAATCATTTGGCAGCGGTCCACCACAAAATTGTTGAAATTTACAAATGTCCAAATACATGAGGTATATGATTGGATGGCATAAAATAAAAATGTATGATGATTGTTTTATTAAATTATAGGGTAAATAGACATTTGAAATGAAAGATTTGTCCTAAAAATATATTATTAACTAATATAAAAACCCATGTGAAGATGGCTTGATATTATGCACTGAAGGGCTTAAAGTATTTGAGTATAATATTTGAAAATGCTTAACTTCGTCATTAGTTGGTATACCAAAATATTCTGAAAAGATGAAATTGATATAATATACAGCAACAAAACAATTTAATATACTTATCAGTCACACGAGAGTTCTTGAATTATTTTTATGGCGACTACAATAAATTCAACTCTAAAAAACTTTTATGTCAATTGCTAACTGTCAAGAGCACATGTTTTTTGTTGAAAGTTAGTAAAGAAACTTTCATTCAGTTGAACTTCTGAATATTTAATGTTAGATGATTTACAAAAGTTCGAGATAAACGTAATGGTCCCACTGATTCCCGTCTGTTGCAGGAACTCAAAATATATACAACTGCACAAATATGTCTAAGGTCTTTACTATCGGCATCGCCATCTCGTTTCTTCAATTATAACGTTAAATTTTTTTCTTAAAGTTTGGCAACAGCATAGTTAAAATAGAATAGCTATCTTAAAACCTGGCTTTCATGCTTTGCCTTACACGCTTTTACGCTATCTGAATTTTGTGTTGCCGGCATCCCCCAAAGGCAAAAGCGTGTATTTGAAGTTAGAAATTTTTTAAAAAGCTTGTTATGTCGCCTTTTTAAGGAGACTATTTTTGTGAGTGGGCTCACGAGTTCTTGGTCGTAGAAAAGTTGTTTAATGGTGACTTTCTTTTTTATTCTTCCTTCTGGCACTGTATTATTTTTAACGTAAGATATATCTTAAAGAGCAGCGCATAACAATTCGGCCAGAGAAAATGCGTTAATGAAATCTTTCGTTACTTCTTTATTTCTGCTTTTCTTTCTCTTCACTTTCTAATTATAATGTCTCTTACTTTTCATAAATTAAGCTGAAAAGCTTAGAAGTAAAGGAAAAAAAACTGAAAATGGGGATTGTGGTGTCAGTTTACATTCTTAAAAGATGTTCGAAAATATAGAAACGCTACTATTTTTATTTTAAAACTTCATTATCTTTGCAGTATTGAAAATATTTCCCAACATATTTTGGAGAAAGGTAGGAAAAAAGATAACAAAGTGTATTTATGCCATGTATTTTTTAAAAAGTGCCCTTGTTAATTCAAATAAAAAGACAGATTTTTCTTAGGAACTTCATTTATCAGTTTTTAAATGTACTCATGGCGAATTTTTAAACTGGTAAAATATAGAAGTTTTATTCGTTATAAATGTGTAATTTTATTTTGTTCTGTGATTTTAACAGCATGAGGAAGAACTTTTTTAATTAGCAATAATAATTAAGTCAGAATTTGAAACAATTCCTTTTTAGAAGGATGTTGTGAATTCAAAATAGCAGAATTGTCTTTACAATTGTACATATGTTACCAATTTCTAATTATCTAAGCATTCAATCTCTTCATGGCATAAATAACACAAAAATTCAAAATATTAAAATAGTATTAAATTTTGGATTTAATTACTCATCTTGAACAATTTAAACTTCTTTTTTCGCCAATGTCATTATTTTAAATAAATATGAATATTACCAAAATACCTTTGAAAATTTTAGCATATTATTGCGGAGGAAAATGACTGAATTCGTTCAGGAACTATGAACGAAAATGGAATTTTAATTTATACAACTCTTAAAAAATATTTGTTTTTAAAAGCAACATTTAGATCACTAATAAAAGTTTAAATTATTCCATTATGGAGATCTAAATAATTTATAAAAAATTTATATTCATACATAATATTATCTGAAAATGTTTAGAAACATAAAACTATTTTTATTGATTAAATATCCTGTACAAATCAATACACTCCATATTACTGAATTATTTCTCTAATTTCATAAGAATGATTTCTTTAAATTTTTAGATTGTATTCCATTTATAAACCTTATTTTCAATATAGAACCAGGGTATTATTTCATATCTTCCATCAGAATTAAGATTATGCTTCTTCTGCGAAACTTTAGACTTCATTTCAAATTGCACTATCCACAACGCTTGAAATGGCTTTAATAATGTTAAAATATTTCTCTAAATATATTTTGCAAACTTTGTTTTGTTTTAAATGTGACTGGGGTTTGTCTTCAATGCGCCAAGTCATTTTATAACCAAAAACAAAGCGCCATTATTTGAACACTTGCATTTCAAAAATTCCACCCCAATTAACGAATATTGAAATTTCTGAGAGAAAGTTCGAAATCCAGTTTCAAAAACTTTAGTACACCTTGCTTGATTAAAGATAGCAACACTTAGTAATGATCTTATCTTAAAGTAAGTGTCAAATTCACTTCAAAATGATAACGGTTACATTTTAGGGTTAAATAATGTAAAAATTAATTTTTATAAAGATGATACTATAATCATAATTTCTGGATAAGTATGAATGTATGTTCTGGGAAACATGAAATTTTAAAGAAAATAATTTTCCCATAATTTTGGAAGATAGAAATAAAAAATAAATAATAAAAAAGGCTGATTATAATTTCTAGTACACTTAGTTATTTTTATTTGCACTAAAGTGAATATGACAAAGAATGATGATTCTATAATTAAAAATAAAAAGTTAACATATTTAGCATGAATTCTTTTCATGCATATAAAACTTTCTAATAACTCTAATATGTCGAAATTTAAAGAAATCTAAAATGCCTATTTTTTTAAACTTAATTTTGTTTAATTAAAACATCAGTCAATAAGCATCTTATTCTCAAATATTCTAGGGAAACCATTTCTTTTAATATACATAAATTAATTTTGAAGCTCATTCCTTTATACCAAGCATACATAAATAAAGTCGTTTATTTGTCTTAAATATCACGAGCTTAAATTTTTTCGTAAAAGATGATTTAATATCCCATAATTGTCATTTTAATCCATTTAAAAAATAAAAAAAAGTCTTTTAGATATAACTCGGCAGGAAAAATCAGAAAAGAAGGAAGTTGATTAAATTTTCTCTGACATGCTTCATTTTGAGGTTTCATTTCGATATCAATTAAAGAAATTCAAGGGGAATGAAAATAACGGTACATTCTTTTGTCCGCTCCGAAATTAATAACTCGCAAAGAATAATTCAACTTCCTTTCCGACCTAGGCAAAACGATTTAAAAATATGAGAAAATTAAAAACGACAAAAGGTCGAAAATGACATTGGATTTAGTTCCAACGGCAGTTAAGAGGGGAAATACCAAATAAAAGTTCTATTAAAACAGCGGACGGGAAACGAAAGATTAACACTAAATTAATCATGCTATTTCAAACGGAGAACTGATTCAAAACAAAAACATTAAACGCCCTTTGAATTAAGAGAGATTCATTTTTTCGTTTGCATATTAAAGAATTACTGAGGGAGTTTTGTTTAAGTAAACCGTTCCCTGGAAAATGATAAATAATGTATTCGCCCAATTAAAAACGAAAATAGTTTTCCTTCTGTATATGAATGACTCTCTGATTTTAAAACGAAAATTAAAAATAAGATTGAGGGAGTTTATTAATTGCAAAAGTATATTATAATAATAGAATACTGTTAATGAGCATGCATCATCTAATTTAGTTTTTTTTTTATGTCTTTAAAAGCAGAAATTTCTTGAAAGTCGGGGATTCAGAGCAAATAAAATGATTTATAATCTACAAAAATGTAACGGAATAATGAAGTCGCTAATAGATATCTCCGCTTCTTTCTTCATTGGCATGATTATGAAAAATTTGATGATTATTCATTAGCTTTTAAAATCATTTCCAATTGAGAATATTTTTTTTTTTTTGAATTTTCTCTGCGACCTTAAACTGACCAAAAAAATTACAGTAATCAGAGAAAATAATTGAAATTTAATTGTAAAATGTTTCCATCTTCAAATTGATTTCTTCATACAAAAATATTTTATAAAAATAATTAAAAGAAATATATTTTGTATTAAAATGTCGTCGTCAATATAATTATTCTTGTGCGCTAATTATAGACATTTTTTAAACAGAAATGCATCGTGTTTTTGCACATATGAATAGAGTAAAAGAATAACATCTGTATTGCAATATAATTAGTATAACTATCAGAAATGCTTGCGAATTTTTATCAACCATGCAAATTCAATTACAGACATTTACCACTAATACATTTCAATTACTACTTACATTTCTAGATTTATTATGGTCAAAAATACAGTTAATCAATTTAAAGTTCTGAGTCTAATAATTTCTTGATTATAATACATTTAGTTCATCTCAAACATCCCGAACGCCAGTAATCATATTTATCATGTTAGTTCCATTACCATCTTGCAATTTCATTTTAAAAAAAGTGAACTTTGTAATGATAAAAAAATAAAATAAGTTTTTCATAGCAACACCAATAATTTCAAAATAAATAATAAATTTGAATTGCAAAAATAGAACATTTTCAATAAAACTAGTAAACCTTTTTGAAAATTTTATCAAGTTTTCTAATGTACATAAATATATATATATATATATATATATATATATTTATATATATATAAGAAGTAATCTTTTAGTTCATTATTCATTATAAATTTCAAAAATAAAGCATAGAATAAAATTCCACTCAAATAATGTGTCCAAAAATGTAAAATTACTTTTTTTATATCACTTGGCAAATAAGTTCAATATTAGTGTTGTGCACACTAAGAATTTTTAATTGGATACAACCTTATTCATTTTTATTTCGCCTGAATGACACATTTAGAGATACTCCACTTTGAAGGACATTTTATTTCTTCAGATTTCAAAATGGAATTCATTAGATACAAAAAGTGGATTTTAAGGTGAAAATTTCCGAAATAGCAGCAAAAGAAAGTGAAGAGTATATTTCGAGTAATCAAGCATTATTTTCTTATACGCAAAAAGAGTAGTTTTTCCACACATTTTGAAGAACACGGTGAAAACATCCCTGGTAGCATATACATATTATAGAATATTGTACATTTAACAGTACTTGCAGTATTGTATTGTAAAATATTGAATAATATAATGTAATATCGCATAATAGTGTGCAAATTTGTGCAATAAGGTGTGCGGTAAACTGTAGAGCCTGCACGCGAAATCCTATGAAACAAAAGAAAAAAGATAGCTGAACAGAATGAATTAATATTTGAAAAGATGCGAGTGGTAAAGTTGTTTTTACTTTGCATCAGATTTTTCCAGTTTTTGTGATTTCTTTGATGAACGGATAGAATAATTTTCTTTAAAGCAAATTTTCATTTTCCTTCTTTACAGTCAGGTTAGATGTTTCTACTTTTAAATAATTTTAAAAGGTTTTCCCCCAATTTTGAGAAAAAAAAATGAACACAGTTTTGGTTTCAAATTCTTTTTAAAAAGTGCGAGGAAGCGTTTAAGTTTTGTGAGTGTTCGAAAGAGAAATTTTCCTAAAATAAATTCTGACTTGACATTTCTTTAACTTTTGTTATTATTTACACTTTACAAGCAGATCAAAATTAGACGAAGTAACTGAATTGTAAAATACGTGACATAATTTAAAATACAATCATCGTAAAATTTTATTTAAAGTGTTTTATGTTTGAATTAATGTTATGAAAATGTGAAGAATGCGGATTAATCTTAAGAGAAGAAATAAACTGTGTTTGTTGCGCATGCACGCAGAAAAACAAATAGGCATGTTAATAAATATGCAAATATCAAATCACCTTATCCTAAGAGAGTAAATTGTACAAATTAATTATATTACAAAAGTTGAGAATTCAAAAATAATCATATTTATGAAGTAATGTTATAGAGCATGAATCAATATTTAAAAAATTCTTAAAAATTACATTCATTAATAACAATTTTTTTAGAGAGTTATGTATGTGAATAATCTCATTCAATTCTATGTGAAATTTTTATTCTAAATTATTTGCCTGGATTTTTTTAAGTGGGTCACCATTAACTCTTAACATTAGAAATAGCAGTGCTGCAACAGTTATTATTTCAAGTACGGAGAAACTAAGTGGCTTTAACTTTCAGACATCGCAGTTGATTACTTAATAGTCCTTTACCACTTGACCTATCAATTTATTTAACCCTCTAATTTGATGACACATCTTAATGAAGACATTTATTTTCGTTCCAATCCATGTAAGAAAGTGAAGTCACCTAAGGCTCTTAAATGGGTTAAGGCTTCTTTTAAATGTATTGTTGCCTTGCCTTGTTTACAAATTTAAATATTAAAAAAAGTTATTTAATACACTAATCGGTTGCTTCATTGTATTTGAAGGTTTACTCAATTATTCATTTCTTTTTGATGAAAACTACTTAATCGTTTTTCATTCCTAAAACGTATTTTAGACATTAATTAAGTATTAGAAAATTGTCAGTAAAAGAATCTGCCAATTTAGCAAAATTCACCTCTTTTGTGTAAAATAATTCACTACTGGAATATTGTGTAAAATAATTATTTTTTACTTGCTTAAAATAATCTAAGACGTATTTTTAAAAGAGAAAAAATGAGTAGTAGGATTTTTGAGCTTAAATAATACATTAAACAATTGATAATGTTGGATAGCATTGAAAGTTTCGTCAGAATCAAAATTCAAGATGTGAAATTCTTTACAATCTCGCTGACGAACTGTGAGCGGTTTAAGCCGAGTGAGCAGTAGCTTCTGAGGGCAAGGGCCCCTGAGGGCAGCAGTCTGACTTCTAGCTCATATGGAGCTGACACACATTTGTTTGAGAAACTCTATCACAAAGAGTTGCTTGACACACCTCACAGAACACAAGAATAGAGAAAAGCCATGTCCGAACCAGGACTCGAACGCGGGAAGCTCAGACCACGGGGAAGACGCGCTACCCTTAGGCCCGGTCGCCGGTTCTATATCAAATTGATGAATTGTATTATTGAATTTTGATGCAGTTATACATAATACTCTGATAACCAAGATCTTGAAACAAGACCAAGAACTCACTAAGATTTTGCATTGATTTGGAATTTATTTCTTGCCATCAATGCAATACTTAATATAATAAAAAAATAATTTTTAAATAAGACCTTCAATTACATTCATGAAATACGACAGTATTTCATGTTTAAAAAAGTTTTTTTTAAATTTACTTATTGGAAATTCAAACATATATTAATAATTCTAAAGTAATAATTTATTATATCCAAATACTAAAGAATTTTTCTAGCGAGGCATTCATAAACAGATTGAATTTTTAATACGTTTAGTTTTAAACTTTTTCTTTGAGATATTACTTCTTCATTAATAGATTACTAACATCTGAAAATTATAAAATAATGATTAGACTCATTTATACAGAATATTGAGTTTGAAAAGTTATAATGATAATTTAAAAAATTCTTCATTAGAGCAATGTAATTATTTATATGACATATAATTCAGCTACATATTATCATGTTACTTAGACTAATATGTATAGAATATTATGGTTAAAAAGTTATAATGATAATTTAAAAAATTCTTCATTAAAGCAATGTAATTATTTATATGATATATAATTCAGCTGCATATTATCGTGCTTTTTATTGATATTGTGAAAAAATTAATAGAAGTTTGATTTTTCCAGCATAATGTTCAAAAGCATTTATAATGAAATACTGCAATTCATAACATAATCATTTTCGAACTCATGGTTCTTACACCATTAACTGTCAAGTAAAAGCAACTGAAAATAATAGGAAAAGTATCAATTGCTTTTTCGAAAATGGTTTGCTTTGATTTCGGAGAATTTTTTTTTAAATGTGTAAATATAAAGTAAACTATTTTATGAAATTTCATTATAATTGGAATCAATAATGAAACAAATTTGGGGCACAGAAATAAATATAGCATTTGATGAAGGTTTCCGATAAAACGGACAAAAAATCACAAAGCATTGCAAGGAGTTTTTAATGATAGAACTATTTATTTTCTGTTGTAATATGCATCATAGTTATAGTAAAACCAAGGATACCAGTCCTTATACCACTTAATTTTAGCCAAAATCTCTATGTGAGAAACTCTAATAAGAAATGATTACAATTAAATCGTTTTTGAAAATACTTCTACTAAAAATTCAATTTATAATATTTTATTAACTTTAAAATGATATTACGAAAGTTTAATGGAAAAAATAGTATTAATATATCATTATTATAAAACTTAACATGCGAATAATTTTTAAGTTTTTATCATTATTGTAAAACTTAACAATTATTCATAATTAAAATTATAGCAAGAATTATCATTTTCATAACAGTATATCAATATTTTTTAATTAAAATTCTTAAATTATTATATTTTTATTAATTTTAAATATTAGTTTGGGATGTAAAATACCTTGTTCTTTATTGTTTTATAGATATAATGCCTCATTATTTTATGAGGCACTATTTCTATATATATTTAATTTATATAGATAAAATATATTTATTATGTTTTTTGTTAAAATTGGAATTCTTCACGAAATAATTTTTACAAAAAAGCATAGCTTAAAAGTACATTGTTCCTTTTTTAACATTTTAACGAAGTGTACTTTACAAATAGAAAATTCAAAAGATTGCATAACAATTTATTTGGTGATTCTTAATGTCTCTAGTTCCTTAAGCATTAGACATAACTCTGTTATATGATATAATTTTTTATAATTTGTTTCTCAGTGTATATCATTTTCTTTCAGAAAAAATGAATCATGATATTTTGGCAGAAACTTTCAGAAACAAAATTTTAAATAATTAATTCACATTAATGATTAGTTTTATTTTTAAATTAATGCATATCTTATGTATATTTCGGAATATTATATCGTGTTAAGCTCGATAAATATTTATAAATATTAGTTTATGCCTGTAAAGGATTATATTTAACTTAATTAGTGTTTTGCAAGTAAAGTTCCATGAAATTCAATCACTTCTGTATATTGTAGAAAGTAACAAAAGATTGGCCAAATTATTGAATCAGAAAGTCGGGTTTATGGATTGGAGTGTCAACGTTGCAGTTTCATATGTTTCATTAAACTGCTGATTCAGCTTCCCCACTTCGTTAATTGGGTGGGGGAAGATTCTAGAAAAGAGGCGTACAGTTTCCGGCCGAGGCTGTAATTAGTTACATCTAAATGAGTCCCCCTTTCGCCTGGAAAGAACAAAACGTTTTCCAAAGGTAAAGTGATGAAAATATTTTCTAATATGATTTTATATATTTACTTAAGGAATTATGTAAAATTTTGTCTAATAAATCAAAGTTTAGTACGAATATCTTAATCAGAGATTCATAAGCCATCATGAAACTATATCAGAAGGTAATTATTATTGTTTTGGATTTATAATAGAACAGAAAATTTTCTTAATAACATAATATAAATCGTTTACATTTATTTATATTTTAAAAACTTATATTGTGACCCGTGTCAGTTATACATCATTTCATGATATATTACAGAGAAAAAACTATATATTAGTCTATAACTGAATCTTTTGGACAAAATCAAAAAAAAAATATATATATATATTTAAACAGCTTCTATTTATAATACATCTACTAATTTAAATATATTTCACATATACATATTTTTTATTAAAGAATATTTTAAATAAATTTTAAAAACTCAATTAATCTGTTCATTCATTTGACATAAATACCAATTCATTCATTAAATCTAAATGCCTATGTGATTTAAAAGTAAGATAATAATAAGATTACTGCATTTCCATATCAAGCATAAGTGCTGGCATTAAAAATTTGAAGACACTTTTGTGAAAATCAGTATTTTAGTAATTAAATTTGAAAGTTGAATATCTAATATGTTTATGGGTTAAGGTTTTCAAGTAAATATCTAAAAACGTGATAAATCTGAGAATGTATTGCAAACAAAAGTTATCTGAAGATATCAATAAGATATAAGGCCATATTTATCTTATCTAAAAACTAGGAAACAACTGAGTATCAAGTAAAAAAGCAGTGATTTTCGTCGCATTTTTTCATTCCCAAAAGTAGTAAATTCTTCCCTGATATAAGGTCAGCATATTCTTAGATTCTTTGTCACATTATGTTTACTTTAATCATTAGAAATAATTTTCCCAAATAACACTTTTCGAAATATTTTTATACTTAAATCAATTTTATAAATTTGCCCTTTATTTTCCTAAACACGTTTTGTTGAAGTTTTTATTTTTATTCTTTTTTATTTAGCGTTTTTTAAAATGCAAAGCTAACATCGCCTTTCATGCATCTGTTACAATAATATTAAATGGACTATTAGATAGCAAATAATTCTCAGAATATCACAATAGAAAGCATGAGTAATAAAGATGCTCATGGATGATAAAAAGGTCTTTTCTTTCTTTTATAAATTTTTTATGCTTAGTGGTAATAAAATAATAAAGAAGAATAAATATTTGTTGAAATAAATTTTATTTAAATATTAAAATTATTAAAAATTTTATTTACTTATTATTTATTATACATAAATATATTAATTTGAATAATTTTATCATATAATAATTAAAATGTTAAAGAAATAAAAACTTAAACAAATAAAGAAATATTATTCCATAATATGTTCATCGTGGACAAAATATAAAATTGTATTCATATCTTTCGTTGTTGCCAAACGACATTTAAAGAAACCTATGATTTTAAAAGTAATTTAATTTTGAATCTTTTAAGTTGAAGCAATGTTATATTAAAAGATATATCTCGAAAAGTTAAGATCTTTAATTAGTTATTGTCTTTAATTTGTTGTTTTGCATGCTTTCCAGAAATCTATCCATTTTCTTAAGCTTCAAACTATAGCTTGCAGAACATCTTAAATTCTTAAAACTAAAATAATACCAAGCAATTTAGAATTCCATCAGCTTCTTTATTCTTTCAACTTAACAGCACATATTACAAGCATTGTCAGATTCCAAAATTGATCATCAGCTATTATAAAAAATAATCGAAATAATATTAAGAAAATATGTTTATCAAAGAAAAATTCGTTTGCTTTTATTTTTTAATAATATTTTAACAGAAACAATAAATAGTAGCAGTTATAAAATGTCTGAAAAGGAATCGTCTTCTAAATGTCAACTAACAGATTTATATTATGATATTTACCGAAAAATTTGATTGCTAATACTTAATTTTCTTTATTAATTAAATAAAAAGAAATAAAAGATACTTAAAATATAAGGATTACTTCACATCGTACAATTTTATCTTAAAGATGAGAAAAATATATTGAATTTTGTTATAAAAAGACATTTCTAATCTTAGATTTACAGAACATTTCTCCTCAAAGGAAGTTTTGTTAAAATGCACATGTTATGGATCTTTCTAGATATGAGTTCCTACTACCATAATCGGATCTTCGATTGAAGATAAGCCTATCTTTTTATCCCTTGGCTACAGCAGAAAAGTTCAGAAATAGTTTTAATCTCATCGGAAAGGCCATTGCAAGTTCTCACATTGAAACTGTTTCCTCATATCTACTTTTAAAGATTTAACGCTTGATACTCTTTCGTTTTTTATACTTTAAGGTTTAACAATTACCAATGTAAAGTTTATATGCCATAGACAAAAAATATTTTAGAGATTATCAGAATTCATTTTTTATTTTTATTTTTGAAACATATTGATATAAATGAAAATCTAAAAAGAAAATAGTCTACAGTGCAAAAATTAGCTATTAAAGATTCTCCTTTAATCTAGTATGAGTTAGATCATAAAATAATTTACAATATAAAATTAAATTATTATAAAAATTTTAGGTTCACTTTTCAATGAAGTTCACTGTTCTTTTAAATGAAATATGACAATACCGTTGATTATTAAATTTGAATATTGCTCATAATCTTATGGAATTTTAGTAATTCAGTAGATAATACATTGTATTGTGTGGAAGTAGCGTCATTTAGAATAATCTTGAATCTATTGGATTGAATGTCCACTTATTTTGCATAATTTGTTATCGACATATAGTAATTATAAACAATCTAATTATAGTTAATAGGTTTGAAATAAGATAAATTCAATATTTATAGAATTGTGTTAGGTAATAAAAGCTGATAATTTTAACTAACATTCAAAATCCATTTTATAATGAATCAAACGAATTTTATTTCAATAAAAATATAAGTATCAAGAGATTTTAAAATAATTGTTATTTATAATATTAAAAGGGAACAGAAATTTCAATTAAAGAATGTTTGAAAATGTTTCAATTCGCAGGAAATATATTTTTACAGAAATTTGCAAATGATATTTCATTTGGAATAATTTTCAACGTAATATTTCTTTGAAAATCTATCATTTTTCATTTACTCAGAATTGTTTTAGCAGGATGTTTAGAATAAATGATTTTTGCCCATGTACTTTCAGAATCTTTTGACTCTTTAAAGATATTGAAACTTGATTTAGATATTAAAATTCTAGATTCAGATACTTTCTTAAAGACTTAAGAGTAATTATGTTACATAAAAGTACAATTCCAATGTAAAGTTTATAGAAAGAACCATTGCTGTTCAGATTAACAAAAAAAACTTCAGAAAAAAATATATTGTATAAAAAAATCTTCAGATTAATAAAAGTACGATTACAATATAAAGTTTATAGAAAGAACCATTGCTGCTCAGATTAATAAAAAAATTGCCGACAAAATTATAAAATGTCTTTTTTACCAATGAGATATTATTATGTTTTTAATATCTTTTTCTTCTGTATATATTTATCAAATCGAAATTTAATGCGTTTTGATGTTTTATAATCCATCGATTCCAAAAATATCTTTTTCAGTTTTACCTGTATTTAAATACTTATACAATTCAAATTTTATCTTTTGTATGTAAATGAACAAAAATTCCCAAAATACAGAATAAATAGATAAAATGTAGAATCTGGTCTTTGAGCTTAAATGATTGATATGCGGCAAATTTTAACACAAATTCATCAATGGTAAAACATATTTAAAAAATACTTTGATTTCTACATCGTTCTAAATATAATCTCAAAACATTTCCATCTTTTCAAAATTTTTTTAAAACTTTCGCTTTGCTTATTAGGCTTAATAAATATATCGTCAATGATTTTTATTTTGCACATTATAAACCATATACAAGGAAAACATTGCATACATTTTTACACAATGATTTTACTACAATGTCACTTTATAATTTATTGTATTAAAAATCGCTTTATAATTTATTGTATTAAAAATCGCTTTATAATTTATTGTATGTAAAAAATATAATTTATTGTATTAAAAATCGCTTTATAATTTATTGTATGTAAAAAATATAATTTATTGTATTAAAATTAATTTTCTTAAAAAATCTGAGAACAAAAGAAGAAACCAAATATTAATGAAACCAGCAATTTTATAAACATATTTTTTTTTAGTTGTAGATTTTTTAAATACGGTTTTCTAATGAATAATATACAACTAAGTTATAAAAATAAATTTTTAAAGTCATAAAAATGTAACTGTGCCACTAATTAATTTATTTACGTACATTTGGAGGAGGAATTTTTATTGGTATCATTCCAGAATAGTCAATTTTATAACAGATTAATTTCAAAATTTTGAATAAATTTTAAGTGATAGTTTTATGGAGGAATTCCAGTAAATGACACCCGCATTTAATAAAATATTATTTTCATAAATATATTATACATTCGTTTAAATAAATCATTTAATATTTTTTAAGTTAAAGCATATTTTTAAAATTTCGTTTTATTTTCTTTTTATCTCATTCGTATTCCTTCAGTTTTATTTTATGCATTTGGTGTAAGAAATGAATTAATATGTGTTGCTTCCTGACAATTATCTGCACTGCAAAATATCGGATTCTCTTCTGTGAGCAGATGTTTCTTCACTGAGATGAAGGAAAAACACTTTCATCGATTCATTTCGATGTCTAAATATCGTGATCAGAGTCACGCTAAATGCTACTTAAATGAAATGGAAGTTCTTTGATCAACAAGACATGTTTTTATATGGTTTTTGCAATATTTACGCGAAATATCGAGTTTATGAATACATATATATTTGATTTTATGAAACGTCATAAAGATAATAATATGCAAAAAACCACATAAAAGAATAAAATTACAAGCCATTTGCTGAGATAGTATGTAAATTAATCAAACATTTTAGTAATTAATAATCTGATTAATAATATCATCAAACATCAAAATAGAATATAGATGAATTTTATAGAAATATTTCTGCAATTCTTGCAATTCCAAAATCGTGCAATAGCTACTTGATATAAAATGATCTTTTGGTTTAAAAAAATTAATTTTAAAATTATAAATGCAGCTAATAGTTCTTCATCTTCTTTTTATGA
Organism: Argiope aurantia; assembly: GCA_026543865.1. Taxonomy (NCBI): domain Eukaryota; kingdom Metazoa; phylum Arthropoda; class Arachnida; order Araneae; family Araneidae; genus Argiope; species Argiope aurantia. The sequence continues at coordinate 129,465 of JAPMOR010025117.1, read as the reverse complement.
TTTTATTGCATTAAATATGTTATGAATACTCACATAACTGCAGGATTATGTGTTCAAGATTTTGTATGTATTCGTTACAAGTAAGGGAATATTTGGAATCTTTATCAATCGAATTATCCTCCTTTATAAAATAGAAAAAATTACCATCAAAAGGTTGAGTGTTTTTATTATATTTTTCACACTTTTAAAACGGCTGTTAAAAACAAATTTTATATATTTGTAGCTGCATAAAATAGTGACAATTCTTACAAATACTTATTTAATAGCTTGAAAGCGTGACTTTTATTTAAGAGACTCGCACTATACTACACCGTTTGTGATTATTATTTATATTTATTTGGACGCCCTTTCCTATACGATATATTTTTTTCAAATTTTGAAACTTATTTCTGGATTTACCATAAAATTTTGAAATTCATTCCTGTGCATATTCCTGTATATTATTTTCAAATTTTCAAACTTAAATAGCTTTTTAAAAATCCTAAAAGAAATGTCGCATATCAATTCATTCCTAAGAATTTCTTTTCCTCTTCAATTATTTAAATTTTGGATTCTATACTAATTGAGTATCTTAAATTTATTTATCGGTAATATTATGCTATAATTCATAATTTTTCTTTCAAAGAGAGTTTATGTAGAATATTGAACTTCGCTTTTAAAATAAATAATATTTACTGTCATTTTTAACTCTAAAATCAGTATACTTACAATTCTATTTTAAATTCAAAAATCAAATCTTTTCTTAAATGTTTCCATTTTATAAAAGAAAAAAAAATGTTGTGTTTGACTCATGGCACTTTACAAGCCCGCTGACAGTTATCTGTCAGCGATTTAAGCGATTAAGTGAGCGCACGACAGTACGAATTAGCTATTTCAAGAGCTTTTAGCTATTTCTATATTCGCTATTTTATTTTAGCTATTTCTATATTCGCTTGCACAACCCCTTTTTACACAGAGGCACATTCACAGATAGAAAACAGAAGAACAACCATGCTCGAACCGAGACGCCCAGATCACGGGAAATACGCGCTACTCCTATTTTCATTTCATTCAGGACGCCGGCAGAAAAGATTTTAAATAATTGATCATGGCGTTAAAGAAAAAGCTTAAATTTATCATATTTTTGTCCGATACAGTTATTATTTGAGTGCATGTAACATTTAAACATGCATTGTCCCCTTAATATATCTTCTGAGAAACCTGAGAGAATAAAAATAAAGTTCCCAAGATTTTATGTGTTCTGGCTTTACTTTATACATCAAATTTGTACGTGCCCTACAAAGTATACATATATTTTAGTTGCAGAAATTTAAAATTCCCTAGTATCATATCCGAACTTGAAGAAATCTCACCACTGCTTGTCTCCAAATATCACGCTTTTATGAGCGCTAAGGGAATAATAGCTGGAAAAATGCATATTTTAAACCGCATTTAATACAAAGATTTAAGATATAATACAACGGCGAACGTCCCTAAGCTTTTATATTAGTTATTCATTTAGAATAATGGAGCCCTGAGAAAACTTTGGGAAATAAATGTATCAATTATCTTTAATTAAATTTTTAGAAATATATACATTTTCTTTACAAAGTTTTCAGATAAATTTAAACTTTAGAAAATATGAGTGTGATGAAGTTTTAATTTCACTAAATATTGTTTATGTGATCTAATTTATGAAATCTAATTTTTCATTAATTTTTCATCACTGAAAAATACACTTTCAACAAATATGAAATTAT